>JAOXYD010021560.1:0-14589 GCA_028565735.1 Pinacopodium congolense
AAGATCTATATATCTAAATTTAGATGAATCAAACTTTATGTCATTTGGAGTTACCTAGAAAGAGTTATGATGTAATAAATTCAAATTTTTCAGTTTTTTGTTACTATGAATTTTAATTGTGTCATTGAAAGTTTTTCCCTCTTTGTATTCTAACATTAAGTAGCTTTTAATTTGGCTAGTCTAAAATTCTCCATTTAACACTATAAATAGCCTTGTAATGTTTCATTTTATATAAGTGAGTCAATAATAAGAATTCTATTACAAGATTCCTCTTCTTCCTTGTGTGTGAGTGTACAAATCTTTGAGAGTTTTTTTTCCGACATTTTTCAATAAGCACAGGAGCAATCTTCCAAGTTCCCTCATTAAGGTGATTTTGGTTCTTAGGGAGCCCCATCCTTTGTAGAGCTACCAACATTTCTAAGAGTATGGAATGCAAACTAATGATACAAGCCTTAAATGAAATTAGAATGTCGTTATGACGTTAACCTAAAGACCTAAGGATTATTGATACGTTAGGCTTAGCAGATCCCTCCTTTCCATTATGACCGATATCAGAAAATGATGGTCGATATCCCAAAGTCCTATAGCCCAACCCATCTTTTATGAAAGCTTAGATTTCCTAACGTTAAATGTACAATACATCGTTATTAATAAAACTTGTCATATTATATGTACCTTGTCTCACTCACAATAAGGGTTACCCATGCTTTGACTCATCTCACATGGTATGGATGTGAATCATGTGCAAAGCCAATATCACATTATAATTCTTATATAAAGAGAGCCCACGCCGAAGAGAGTAAGTGATTCTGTCTCTATTATTTTCTTCTTATATACACATATCTACATCTAATTTTAGTTTTAAGGTCTTTCATCTGAGGTAAATTAAAAATCTAATATTGCATTCCTCTAATTGATTCACGACATTCTAGCATACATATCCCAAAAATTCATTTAACCTTGACATGGTAGGTGTTATAGGTGTGTTTGTAGCTCTAAACATGCCTTATAACTACAATCAAGAGCTCCTTCCTAATTACAAGTCTAATATTGCATTCCTCTAATTGATTCATAACATTCTAGCATATATATCCCAAAAAGTCATTTAACCTCAACATGTTAGGTGTTATAAGTGTGTTTTTAGCTCTAAACTTGCCTTGCAACAGCAATCAAGATCTCCTTCTAATTTAACAAAAGCCTATCCAAAACTTGAAGCAAAAGACTAACTGTTGATGTTCATATAAATGTGTATAATTTTTTAAGCATTTAAGGAGAAAATGGAAGAATTAATGTGTTTAAATCAATGATTAAAAGATCAGAAAATGGAAGAATTAATGTGTTTAAATCAATGATTAAAAGATCAGACCAGACTGACTAATTTAATCTAATTAATCCAAAACAAGTCAGCTTATTGGCTTGATTTCTTTTAAAAATTGGAAAATATAAGAACCAGCTGGATTTCATTTAACTGATCGATTTAAGCAATTATAAACTACTTAGTCTGGAATAAGTTAATTCAAATTTTTTTCATCTTCAATATTGCTTCACCTTCTTCCTTATCTTGCCTCCAGAATCCTCTTTTCCCAACCATCACCATCAGTCTCTCCCACTCACACCGTCTTCTTCATTAGTGTCATCAGTAACAGATCCAGTCGCCAATCTCATGCCTCTTACCAATGAAAAATCCAATCCCCTAGTCTCTAGCAATTTATCCAATCATGTCTTCACCAATTCCAATAACTGGTGGAAAACCTAGTCTCATTAGTGATAGATTCAATCTTGCCATTTCATTTGCCTACCAGTGGACATTGCTTCTTCACTATCTATTAATGCCAATGACCTTACTTCTTCATGGTGGACCAAACTTTGGGTATAAAATGTGTATATTGGTTTAGCACTTTCAGTTATATAAGCATTAATCAAATCAGTTTATCAGCCTACAGAACATTATACTATATGAGCATGTAATGGTTTCGTATTTGCTCAAGATCGTTGTAGTCGTATTTTAAAATGAATCTCTTCATTCAATAACTTATAGCCAAGTTAGAAGGCATTGGATCATATATGGAATTCTATCTCCTAGAGTAAATTTTATTAATAATATTAGTACTTGTTTCTCATTTTCCCACTTTGGCATAGATGGAAGAGTGCAAAGACAATGCCTTGAAAGAACTTTCAGAGCAATTAGCAGCAAAACAAGTCATATCAATTGCCAATAATAAGAAGCAAAACTTCTGGGAAAGTTCAAGCTTTAAGGATGTAGTTTCTACATCACCGATGATCTTAGTGGTGTTCCCAAAATAGTAACATGATTGTCATTAGCCCCTTACATAAATTGTCCTAGTATTTTATAAGTAACTTTGCCTATAAAAATGCTCATAGAGGAGGAACATTTAATGTAACCTAGTTAGAAAATACCATTTTTATGCTCTTTCTATGAGAACTTGTGATTTTAGAGTATGAATTAACAAATACTTGGTGATCAATGATAGGGGTTTATTTCATAGTAATTTTCATGATATTTTGATATAAATTTACCCTTACTTTATGGTTTAATTGTTTAATTAGTGTTTGAATTTGTTTATTTGTAGATTAATCTCAAATTGAAATGAAAATAAAAAAAATAGTTTGGATGCAAAACAGGAGTAAAATGGTGGGCCTATGCTAACCTGCTTTTAAGTCATATAGACCCACATTTAAGTCATTTTTTAGACCTAAACGGTAGGGGTATAATGACACTATTTAGGTCCATTGCAAGTGTCATTTAGCAACTTTTCCAATTGGATCTCCTCTTATTATTGCTTACAAGTTATGAAACTTATTTCTAACTTAAAGTAGACATATATAGTGACCTTTTATAGCAAATTTCAATAGAGAAGATAAAGAAAACACATTTTTATAGAAAAAATCTAGATCCTCTCAAGTTGTATGCTTATTTCGTGTGTTCTTTATCTTTTTAGTTTTGTTTTGAAGATGTAAACTCTTTTTTTTTAGGATTTTAATAGCTTGTATACATTATTCAGATCTGTTAACATGTTTCTAGTAAGATTTGGTATATTCTTAACCTATTTTTACTGAAATCTAATCTTTGTTTACATATGTTCAATAATATGATGAATATGTTGTGTTTATTGATCCAAATAAGTAGTTGAATTGATTTTTGGATAGGGAATGGCTAGTAAATGATCTAAATATGTTTTGAATATGTTTTGGTGCATGATTAAAGGTTGTCTTTTGCTTAAATGAAGTGCTTAAGGCTTATTCTAACTTGATCACCTAGAATAAAGTCAAGAAACAACTAAGAAATTTATCTAAATTATTGGACAATTCGTTAAACAACCTTATTTAAATCATTACATGACCAAACATGGATTTATCTTGAGGGTTATAATCTAAAAATTGGAATGTTTAGGTTAAGCTTCTTGAACTTTAAACTTAATGCCTAAAATTAATGAATGACCAAACTTCCATTTAGGTTAATTAGAAAGAAGGCATTATCTTAACCATAGCATTTTCTTGAATTAGTGAAGTAACCATAGAACAAGCCTCTCAATCCTTAATTAATCCATTTAGATCATTAAAAACCAAAGTCTTAGCCATTAAATCCATTAAGCAATCCTTAAATTCAAACTTATTCTTCTTTGCATAACTTAAATCTTTTAAATTAAATATGGTAACTTTGGTTAGTAATTTCATTCGAATTGCCTCTCTAGATAATTATGATCCATTTGGCTTAGTACTTGCATAGTTTAATCTCCTTGGGAATGATAATTCGAATCTTAAATATTCCACTATATTACTTGTAATCAGTATACTTGTCAAAATTTTGGTTTGAAATTGTTTTAAGAAAAGTGTGCTTCAATTGCTTAATTTGATAATTAATTTAGATAATTTGGCCTCTAACAACAACTAACAACAAGTTTTTGGTATTATTGCCAAAAAATTTAAACATAATTGAAATACTAGGAATAAATTGGTGTCGATTAGTCTAGAGCTTTTTTTATTGTTTAAAGTGTTCAAATTTTATTTTATTGTTTTGTTTAAATTATGCTTTGTTTTTTCTTATTTAGCAGTTTGTTTAAATTTCCTTACTTGTTTAATTTTATATACATACTCGAGGATAAAAAAATAAAAAATTTAAATTTAATTAAAAGCTTAAGTGAACAATCCATAGGCAAAAGAAAGAAATTCGAGCAAGAAAATCTAAAATTGTTGTAGTAAAAACTTCTAGTGAGCAATCTCTTGACTTATAAATGGATTCAAAAGAACACTTAGTTGAAAGACCTCATGAGGGAGTCAGATAAGCCACCATAATAGATTTAGCTTTAGGCAATAGAGGACGACCTATGGATAGCATTGTTCAGCATCAAGTCAATGCAAATAATTTTAAAATCCCACATGGTATCATTTTTATTATTAATGGTTCCCAATTTAGTAGTACAGCCTTAGAAGATCCTAATAAAAATTTACAAAATTTTCTTACTATTTTCAAACTTTTTAGAAGCAGCAAAGTGCCTGAGGATGTTATCAAGCTTATATTGTTTCCATTTTCCCTTAAAAACAAGGCTAGAACATGGACTAACATCCATCCATCTAGTTCTATTACAACATAGAACGATTTAGTGAAGCTCTTTGTAGTTAAAATTTTCCCATCTGCTAAGATCACTAACATGAAAATTGAAATTAGTTCTTTTATTCAATATGAAAATGAGAGTTTATAAGAGGCATGGAAAAAGATTTAGGAAATATTAGCCAAGTTTCATAGCCATGGCTTTAGCATATGACAACAAGTGGATATCTTTTATATTAGCCCCTCACGCCTTCTAATAGCTATATCATAGTTGCTACAGCTAGAGATAGCTTTATGAATAGGAATCCGAAGAAAGCTTACAATTTAATAGAAGAGATGGAAATGCATAGTTTTCATAATAATTCTGAATGCCATCCTAGGAAGCTATATAGGGTGCATGCTATTAATGATATAGTTGTTTTAATGACCCAAATGAATGTCTTAAATAAGAAATTGGGTAGTTTTGTTAGTGGAGCTAGTAGTGGTAACTTTATAAGCCAAGTTGAGTATGAGCATTATAGTAGTTCCTCCCATACATCCTTAGATTATCAAGTAGGTTGGCATTTTACTAGAGAGTCTGAGCAAGCCCAAGATGTGAGTTATAATAGGAAAAGGAATAACCCACACTCAAACACCTATATATGAGATAGAGAAACTACCCTAACTTTTCATGGAATGATAATCAAAATACTTACCATCTCCCAAACAACCCATAAAAAACCCCACCACCTAACTTTAGAGCCAACCCACCTCCACCTGAAAAATAAAATTTTGAAGATACTAAATTAAAGTATATTCAAAGTATTAAGTCTCGATTACAAAACCATAAAGCATCCATTAAGAATCTGGATACTCAATTCAGTTAACTTGATTAGCTTTTAGAAGAGCAACTTTCTAATAAGCTACCTAGCACTATCAAGGCTAATCCTAGAGATCTTATTAAGGCAATTACTCTGAGAAGTGAAAAAGAAGGAGGGAGTGGAGTAGTAGAAAAGAAGAATAAGGAAGAGAAAGAAAATAATGATGAAACAGTGGTAGAAGCAATAAAATGAAAGGAAAAAGGAAAGGAAATTGAGAGTGAGAGTCAAGAGCAACCTCATAGGCTTTTTATTGACCTAAATGTCAAACCATATAAGTCTTAAATTCCTAATCCTCAAAGGTTTAATAATTCAAATCTAGATAAGCAATTTAAGAAATATATGGAAATGTTCAAGAAATTGCATATCAATATCCTATTTGCTGAAGCTATAGCACAAATGTCAAGCTATTCTAAGTTTTTAAAAGACATTTTTTCAAAGAAAAGAAAATTAGAAGATTATGAAGTTGTGAAGCTCAATGAAGAATGTTTTACAATCCTGTTAAAGAAGTTGCCTCCTAAACTTAAGGACCTTAATAATTTTATCATTCCTTATACAGTAGGTAACTTGCAAATATATAAGGCACTAATGGACCAAAGAGCAAGCATTAATTAATGTCTTTTCTATTTTTAAGAAGTTAGTATTAGAAGAACCAAAACCTACAATAGTTTCTTTTCAATTGGAAGATCGTTTTATAACATATCCACAAGGGATTATAGAGGATGTTTTGATTAAGGTAAATAAGTTCATTTTCCTTGTTGATTTCTTGATCTTAGTTATGGAAGTAGATAACGAGATGTTTATTATTCTTCGACGACCATTTATGACTACAGTCAAAGCATTAATTGATATGCATAGTAGAAAATTAATTTTGAGATTCTAGGATAAAGAGATAGAATTTTATGTTTTTAAGACGATATAACATCCTATGGATTATGACTATTGTAATTTTATTGGAGCTAGACATTTCCATATTGACCCTTCTGTTATGTTATGTTCTAATCCTTTACAAAAGGTGTTAACTCATTCTTAATCTATAGACCTAGATGAGGAAGAGATTAATGAAGTTCTAGGTGCTTTGGAAGAAAGAAAAGTATCCTCTGGTTGGCCTCCATTTAAAAAGTATGAACTTCTAGGTATGTCAATCAAGCCTTTACCTATGCCATCCATAGAGGAGCCACCAGAAGTAGAACTGAAGCCTATTTCTTCGTAATTAAAGTATGCATTTCTGAGTCTTCCATTGCATTGACTTATCATTATTTCATCTTCTTTAACTAAAAGTATGGAGGAGAGTTTATTAAGAGTCTTACGAGATCATGTAAGATCCATTAGTTGGATTATCGTAGATATTAATAGATTAAGTCCTTCAATCCACAGGCACAAGATTTTTATAGAAGACGAAAGAAAGACTTTGGTTCAACCGTGATGAATATTGAATTTGAATATGAAAGAAGTGGTAAAGAATGCAATAGTGAAGCTCTTAGATGCTAGAATAATTTTTCTTAACTCTGATTCAACTTGGATTAGCCTAATTCAAGTGGTACCCAAGAAAAGTGGCACTATTATAGTTCAGAATGATCAAAATGAGTTCATAGTAATAAAAAAGGTAATTGGTTGGTGTATGTATATCGATTATCAAAAATGAAATGACATCACTTGTAAGGATCACCTCCTATTACCTTTCATTGATTAAGTTATAGAAAGACTGGCAGGGCACAGTTTTCATTGTACTTTTGATGGGTACAATGGCTATTTACTAATTCTGGTAGCTCTTGAGGACCAAGAGAAAATAATCTTTACCTGTCTGCATGTCACATTTACTTATAGACACATGCTTTTTGGCTTATGCAATGCCCTTATCACCTTTTAACATTGCATAATGGTAATATTTTCATATATAATTGGAATCCTACATTGAAGTATTTATGGATAATTTTTCAGTATTTAACATCATTTGATTCATGTTTGGAAAATTTTAAGAAGGTGCTTAAGAGATGTAAGGAGAAAATTTTTGTGTTAAATTGGGAAAAGTGTCATTTTATCGCATAAGAATGCATTGTACTTAATCATAAAATTTTTAGTAAAGGAATTGATGTAGATCTGGCCAAGATAGAAGTAATCACTTAACTCCCACCTCCAAATTTAGTGCGAGTAGTTAGGTATTTTCTAGGCCATACTAGCTTTTACCAGAGATTTATTAAGGATTTTCTAAAATCATAAAGTCCCTTACTGATCTTTTGACTAAGGATTCTACTTTTGACTTTAATGATAAATTCATGCATTCTTTTATGTTGCTAAAAGAAAAGCTTACTAATGCATCGATCTTAGTTTCACCAAATTGGTCCGTACCTTTTGAATTGATGTACGATGTAAACAATTTTGAAATTAGGGCAGTTATAAAACATAGGAAGTATAAAATTTTTCATCTGATTTATTAAGCATGTCAAACATTAAATGATGCCTAAAAGAACTACATAACGATTGAGAAAGAAATTTTGGTTGTTGTCTTTATGTTTGATAAATTTTGGTCATATTTATTTATTTCAAAGATGACGGTGTATACAGATCATTCAATTTTAAAATATTTGGTGAATCAATCTAATGCAAAGTCATAATTGATTAGATGAGTCCTTTTATTGAAAGAATTTGATATCAAAACTAAGGACAAAAGGGTGTTAAAAAAAATTTTATTGATCATATTTCGTGATTAAGTGAGGAAGTTATGGAAAAAGGTGGCAATTAGGATATTAAAGAAATGGTTCCAAAGGAGAAACTGCTAGCTATAAAGGAAAAATTATGATGGGGCATTGATTATGTTAATTATTTCGCTAGCAATATGATTTCTCATTATCTTTCTTATTAACAAAAGAAGAAACTCCTAACCGATGATAAGCAATTTATGTGGTATGATATATTATATACAAGATTTGTGCTGATGGTATAATAAGACAATGCGTTCCTTCTGAATAAGTTTCTTCTATATTAAGTCATTATCATTCTAAGGAAGTAGGAGGACACTTCGAGCCAGTTAAGACTATGCATAAGGTTTTGGAGTTTGGATTCTATTGGCCCATATTATTTAAGGACACATTTCAATTTGTAAAATCTTGTGATAACTATCAAAGAGTTGGAAACATTTATAGGAGACATGAAATGCCTTTGAATAATATCTTAGTCTAAAAAGTTATTGATATTTAGGATATCAATTTTATGGGACCTTCTCCTAAATCATACATCAATCAATATATTTTTCGTAGTCAATTATATGAGTAAATAAGTTGAAGTAGTGGCTTTTCCTACCAATGATATAAGAGGTATGGTTAGGTTTCTCAAGAAAAGTATTTTTATAAGATTTGATACACAAAGAGAGATTATCAGTGATGGAGGTTCACACTTTAGTAATAAGCAATTTTATTCTCTCCTATCAAAATATGGTATAGTCCATAATGTTTCCACACCTTATTATCCGCAGACTTGCAATCAAGTTGAAATTTCTAATTCCGAGATCAAAAGAATTTTAAAAAAGATTGTTACTGAAATAAGAGAATATTGATCTTTAAAATTGTATGACACATTATGGGTATATCGCACTGTACATAAGACACCCAATACCATGTCTCTATATCACCTGATTTATGGAAAGTCTTGTCATTTTCTTGTTAAGTTTGTGTGTAAGAACTTTTGGGCAATAAATTTTCTAAATTTTGACTTCAAAAAAATTGATGAGCAAAGGTTTTTACAATTGGATGAGTTAGATGAATTTTTCCTTGATGCCTATGACAATTCCAAGTTTTATAATGAAAGAATCAAGAAATGGAATGATTAAAACATTATTCCTCGTGAATTTAAGATTGGTGAAATTTTTTTATTTATAATTAAGGATTAAAGTGTTTTCATGTAAAATTGCAATTCCACTGGACTAGTCTTATGATGTGTTTAATATTTATCCTTATGGTAGCATTGAGGTTTCTAATGGCCAATCCACTTTTAAAGTTAATTGACAAAGGGCCAAATTTTGTTTACCTACCAGGGTCGAGGAATCATTTGAAATTCTCTTACTTCCAAACCCTAACTAGGCTAAGTTTAATCTTTTAATTATTTAAGTATGTGCTTATGATCCCTTTGATCTTGATTGTTTGCTTCATTTCCAATTGAATTATATGATATTTTTTATATGTATTTCAATGTGAAATCAACTCTATTTTATTTCTTAAATGCTTGTTTTGTTGTTATATTGTGTTTTGATGCAAATTTAATTACTAAACACAAATTTATGTAGAAAATAAGAAGACTAGAAGTAATTTGAAGTAAAGAAGAGGAAGCTTGCAATTGAATTAAGAGCACAAATGTTGATCTTACATTAAGAAGCTCCAAAACCACTTCAATATTTGAAGAATACGACAACTATGATGAAAACAAACGCAAGTCGTGCATGTGTGTTTAATTGCTCGTTTAATTGCTCAAAATGCAACACACTTGAAAGGAAAATGGTGGAGGACGTGCATGGGTCTTTAATGAACAAAAGACCTAGAGACTAAAGGGACGAAAGAGTGGCTAGCTGCTGGATAAAAGAGACTAAAAAAAAAGAAGAGAAGGGGATGAATGGGGAGAGCTTGGTGAGTAACATCTGGAGATGTGAGTGGAGAATTCATCTATGGTGGGTTCCTTTTCTCCTTTTCCTAATCATTGGCAATGAAGCTTTCCTAGAGACACACGGCTTCAACAAAGAGCTTTATGGTTAATTGCTTCATGGTGGAGCCGAATCCTTGTTCAAGCCAAAGCATTGAGAGAAGCTTTACCTTAGTCAACAATCACGGCTACACTCTTTCCTTTCTTTCTTAGTTTTGTTTCCATTTTGCTGTTTTAATATGTCTCTTTTATCATAGCTCAATAGCTTTTCTGATTTTAATTGTTTTACATCTTTTGCTGTCCGAATCTTAATGGGTTATATAAATTTTGCTGCCTTCTTTTGTATAGCCATTGTTTTGCCTTAACTTCCTTAGCCGAATACATAGTTTTGCTTAATGATTGATTATTGTTTCAATTAGATCTTTGATTTTGTTTTATTTTCAAACTCAAACATTGACTGATAATATTTCAAATTTATTTTGATCAAGTATTAATTTGTTTAAAGTTTTATTTCATATAGTTTCAATTATCCATAGAATGTTTGGTTCACCTATGTTTAATAGTTAGTTTCTACACATTTTCTTAAGTTTTAATTTATTTAAATTTCAGTTTTTTTTTAATTTTTAAATCTGAAATTTTTATTTAAAGTGTTAAATTAGGTCTTAGTTAATTAAGTTCTAGATATTTGCCTATTAGTTTAAGTAATTTAAGTTTCCATTAGATAAAGTTTTGAATGTTAACTTTTTTCATTAGTGTAAATTTTTCAGCTTTTGTTTTAATTACTTAAGTATGATTTATGTTCATTTAATCTTTGTTTTAAGTAGTTTGAATATGTGTAGCTAGTTTTCTTAGGGGTTTGGAGATATTAGAAAGATGAAAGGATGAAAATTGTGAGAATAGAGTTGAAGTATGCTTAATTAGATGCTTATTTGTCTAGGTTGGTTTGGAACTTAAGTTAAATGTCATGAATTAGGAGTTTATCTCTGGGTTTGATCACCCTTTAGGTAATTTCCGAATCCAAAAGCTAGGGTTGAGTGTGTGATATGTAATAGTCTATAGCAATTCCTGAAAGTAGCAATAGGTTAGTTGAATTTGTTAGGATACTTAATCAACTTACCTAGGGTTCCATACCTTTAGCTACACTTTCTAAGCTTGTGAGTTAGTGGCCTAGGTAAGTCATTCCTTAATACTTAAAGCGTCTTCACTATTAAATCTAGAGAGCTTGTTCTAGGTTATAGATAGGGATAGGGGCATTTTTAGAGCTTGTTATATTTGTCTAATTTAGAAGAAATAAAGGTTTGAGAGCTTATTTGAGCCTATAAGCTAACACCATGACTAGAGTATCTATCCTTTAGATTCTAGGATCAATGATCATCCTGACATCCTAAAGATATCTCTAACCCATTTCTTTGCTATTTGTATTAATCTTGTTTAAATTTTTTTAGTGTTTATCTCTTTTCTTGTGTCTTTTTCATCATATTTTAGCTCATTTTTATTTATTCAAGGTGTTTTATTTTCACTTTGGTGCAACATTTGAAATAACATTTGCATTCCAGCTCTCTGTGGATTGACCCTAGCTCACCATTGCTGCATAGTTTGGATAGTTAGGAATTTATTATTTGATAGCTTGCAATGAGTTCATCAGTGGGTAATAGTTATTTAATGCTCCCAACCATTAAGGGAGCTTAGGAAGCTTATAAATAGATGTTATAAGGATGCATGAATGAATGAGCATTGAATGATTTTGTGGCTTGTTTTATGTTTTGAATGAGAATAAGGGAAAGAATTGCATTTAGGTTTGTCTTTATTGCATATGTTGAGCCCTTAAGCATATAAATAGATGTTATAAGGATGCATGAATGAATGAGCATTGAATGATTTTGTGGCTTGTTTTATGTTTTAAATGAGAATAAGAGAAAGAATTGCATTTAGGTTTGTCTTTATTGCATATGTTGAGCCCTTAAGCATTAATTTTGATTAAGATTGAGTTATGCTTGAAAGAATGATTTTTTGGGGGGCCTTAATTTGGGCACAAAATTATTGATATTAGATTTTATTAAAGGGTTATACTTCACCCTTAAAAAGGAAGATTTTATGGGTTCCTCTTGATTTTTAGAAAATAAGATTTTATTTGCATGTCTCTTCACCCTTAAGTAAGATTGTGTGGGTTGCTCTTCACTCTCTTTATGAAAAGAAGAAGTTATAAGTGTTTCTCTTCACCCTGAAGAAGATTTGAGTTAGTGAAATTGCTAATAAGTGTATTGGAAAAGAAATTAGACTAAAGTGGGTTATCGTAATCTCTATAAAAATCATTGTGTATCCTTTTTTCCCTATTCTTTTAATTCTGTGCAAGTTATAATTATTGCTTAAATAGACTAAATTTGAATTAGTTGCATTACTATTGCATAGCATTCTATATAGGTTAAATATTAGTTTAGGGATTGCATATAGTCGAAAATTGGTTTAGGTGACTTAGGTTGTTAGTTTAGAAAAATTTTTAAAACACTAAAATTTCCTCCCCTTGATTATCATAGGGCTTACAAACCCTTTACTTGATATTTGCAAAATCCAATTTATTAATCAGTTTGAGCTATCACTCCAACTTGTTACTAGGACCTAAATATTATATAATTAATGTCAAGCTCAATTTAGGTTGCTAGATAATTAATCTCCCATTTATCATAATCCATTATTACTATTATTATCCTTATTATATTATTTCCTAATTGTCCCTTTCTTCTTTCTCTCTTCCCTTCCTTTTTATTTTTTCTCTCCTTTCTCACTCTCTAGCCTTCTCTCTCCCTCTTGGTATTACTCATCTATCACTGGCAATAGTTAAATCCTGATGATGATCATTTTTATGATGGCAACATATCCACTACATAATTGAATTTCTAAATAACAATTAAAAACCTGACTAATCAATGAAAATATATAATAGATAAGATCATAAACTAGATTAATGGTTGTAGAATAAAAGATAGAAGATCCTATCATTTCTTTTGCCAATGAGAACTCTAGTGACTCTCAAGTAATGACCAATAAGGAAAAGACGCAAAGTGTGGGAAAACTGAAATAATTTTCAATTAAATGATTTAATCAATAAAAAATTGATTAATGTTTATTCTAATGTGGTTTATATTCTTTTGTGACTAAGAGTATTGAAGGATTTTCAGATCTTAGATTAATCCTAAAAGAGTTAAATTTAAGCAAGAAAAGTCAATTTTTAGATGATGGAAAATGTTCTGGATGTAGAGCCTTTAGACAAACTAGACATGGGAACATGCAGTAGCTATATGTACTATTCTTGAAAAGTCGACTAAGACTCCAGCAAATGCTAGGACTCTTTGGAAACTGAGTTACATGTTTTTATTTCTTTTACAATTAATTAAAGGAATTATTATAGACATTGTAGGACCCCTTTTGGTTAGGTTAAGACCTATATTAAGGTTTTTAACTAAGGTAACCTCTGCTTTTTGATTTTACATACATTAGGTATAGTTTTTCTTCTTCTTTTCTTTCTCTTAGCCATCTCTTTCTCATGACCTTTAATAACTGCATTTTTCTTCTTTATTGAATGGATTTGAAGTCTTTTGAACATTATGGACTTTGAGATCTATTGATTTTAATATTATTTGAATTTTTTATTCAAGTACTATTACTTACTAGGAAGGTAGATAACCAGGTATAATGCAACCATGTCTATTTTTATTATCTTGCTTCATTAGATTTTGTAGTTCTTAATTCTTTTATTTAGTTAAATCTTAGATCGTATCGATGTTTATAAAATAATTAGGGCTAAATGGATCATATGTTAAAGATTTACTAATATTGAGGAAAAACAGGAACTAAAAATTCTATAATGAATATTTGAATAATAAATTAATGATCGTTTGTGGCTATGATCAATCAATGTTTTTAAAGGTGAATGTGACCTAAAACAAAGACTTGTTTAATTGATTTCTTTCAATTTAGATAATTAATTTTGTAGTAGCTATTAATTTAATTATTTTGGGTTTTAATTATTAGTTCTTAATTAATTAAAGACCCCTTACTTAATTCACTACTTAGTATAGTTAACAACAATAAGCATAGAAATTCTCATGGGTACAATCACTACTCCTCTTACTACATTCCTATTTTATTTTAGAATATAAGTTTTTTTTAATTTTAGGAGTAGGTGATAACATTACCAAAAGTTTTACAGCTTTACTAGGGAAATCTAAGGGTTCATGTTCATTATTAGATTGTTAAAAGAAAGCATTCTACACTTTAATCTAGAAATTGAGAAGACTACAAGGAGACTAGACAAAGGAAACAATAGCTTAATTCAATTTTTAAACCAGAAGAAAAGGAGCCAATGGTAGAGAACAAGATCTTAAGGGAGCTTGTAGCTCTAGATTTATACTAGTAGCATCGTTGCACCACTGCTCCTAATTTTAATGTAAATACTGCTTTATAATTTAATTGGGATCAATAGTAATTGAACATTTGGAAACAATATCTCCTCTTCTGCCATCTAATTACATATCT
>JAOXYD010021571.1:0-14588 GCA_028565735.1 Pinacopodium congolense
CTCTCTCTCTCTCTCTCTCTCTCTCTCTCTCTCTCTCTCTCTCTCTCTCTTTATTTTAAAAAGGTAAGTCACTTGTGTCTTAAAAGTGACTTGCCCTCCTCCATCTTGCCTTTTTAATATTTTTTATTCCATATATAATTAAGTCCATCCTCCCAGTTCTTAATCCAAAATTCATCCAAAAGGGATAACCTGTTGATTAACCTTAATATAATACCAATTAAGAATTTTTGAACCAACAATAGGAATGAAACTAAGTGAATTTGCATTTAAAAATATGATAAAACTCATTCCTGTCAAATACCCCCACACTTGAATCAGTGCTTGTCCTTAATTAAATTAAACACAACCATAACATTTTATCAATTTATTTCAAAGAGACCAAGTGCATGCAATCTTTCAAACTTTGGCATACTCAAGCATTAAGCTACTACACATATCATAATTGGTTTTTATCACACATATAAACAAAATCAAATGAAGATACCGTGATCAAGGGTAAATATAAAATCAAACTAGATTTTCCTCACGATGTCTACTCATTTCAGTAAAGTGAGTAGGGTTTTCTGTTTCACTCTAGGTTCCCTTTAGGAGGCCACACTACTATAGGCTTGCAAATGCACTAATTTTCTTCTACATAGATTACATGTTACTATAGATTAAAAGGGCTTTTACTCGTAGTTGAAATAGGGCTTGGGTTTAGGTGAGGTATAAAGGTTTAAGAGGTGGCTCACAAATATTCACGAAGTACTAAGTAGGAAGCGACAGCAAAATATAAATTATGAGATATGTATATAAATATAACTAACTACTTATCACTAATTATTGCTACTATATTTGATTCTTTTTCTTTTTCCTTCTCTATCTTTCCCTTTTTTTTCTCTTTCTTCTCTTTTTTTTCCCATTTTTCTTTTCTTTTCTCTTTTTATTTTCAAAAATAAGGAAGCAATAGCAACAACTATATACAATGCACAGCATGAGTAGAGATATCTATCGAATCGTCTCAAAATAGAATGTAAACCAAGAGCCCTAAACTAATTCTCACTTAGCACTTCATTAGACTTTTGGTTAAATAAGGTTAATGGGGTTTTTGGGTTTTAAGGTAAGGTATTCATTTTTTGAACAAAAATGGTAAAGGCTCAAAAGGGGTTTCAAATGATAATGAATCAGGTGGGTTATTTCATTCAATGGGTGAAAACAAAGAAGACCTTAATCCTTACCATATAACATGCATTTAGTGGGGTCAAATTAGTTCAGGGCAAGTTCTGAAGGTAATGTTTCTAGGGGAGCATCACACATAATGAGGAAAATGAATTGACTGGAATGTAGTCATATAAGCTCAATTCCTTACAGAAGTTTATATATGAAAATCCATTGATTGAATTTTAATTGATTAATTGATTAATTATGCCCTTAATTTTGTGTTTAATTGGTTTATTTTTATATTGATTTTTTTAATTTGCAGGATGTTGATCAAAATTGGAGAAATTGTGCAAAAGAATCAAAGTTTGACTTACTGGTCAACTTATAACATAGTTTTATAATTCCAAGGTTAAGGATGAACAGGGTTCCATTTAAGGATGATCAACTCTAAGGTTAAGAAGTCAAAATTCAACCATAAACAATGGGTTACAAGATGTCATTATGCATTAGCCAGGGTGCTGTTTATGGAGCAGTCAACAATTTTAACTCTAAATCTCCATAATTGCAGCTTGGGCATGATATTCATTGATACTATTGTCTTCTAGTGTCACATGGAAGTCTAGACAATCTGAAAAACGCAACAAAAACAACAGAGGATGTAGATAATAATGGAGATTAGATCTAGAGGGTGAGAGAGAAGCTCTTCCTTAGTTCATAGGCTTTAAACACTTTCTATTCGAATTGAGTGGTGTTTTCTGAGTTTCTGAGCATTTAAGCTTGTTTTTAAGACATATTTTTGAGATTGTGAATCACATTAAAGGGTTTCTAACTCAAAATACTTATATATTTGCTTATATTTTCGACATAATCAAAGTTATGTTCTTATGCTTATGATCTTGAATGTTCTTTGATTTTTCTGTAAGATCTTGATGAAATAGAGCTTTCTTATAGTCCAAAATCAAGTTGGAAGTTCAAGATACATTCAGAAGTCTTTCTTGGATATTTTTTTTAATATCTAAACTTTTTTTTCTAGCTCATATTTTCGAATCTATCAAGGCAGGTTGCTTAAAGAGTATATCTTGTATGTTTTGATCCAAATGTGTGGCCAAATCATTTTTATTGCTAAGGATTTATGTTTGTATGATTTAAGAGATATTAAAGACATATTAGGGTTTGATTTTTTTTATTTAAGGTTTAAAAAATCTTATTTTGGGCTAGCAACCTAAGATTAGAATTTAAGATAAGTTAAGTTTGAGAAATCATCTTAATTTGCTAGAAAAATCAATAAGCAACATAAATTAATCAATGAATGACCCAACTTTGATTTTTTTGTGAGAGTTAGAGTTCTGAATTTAAAGTTCCAGAAGTCACCTTCTTGAATTTAAAGCCCATTTACTAGATTTAAAGCATAACCAAACTTTAAACTAAGTTTAATGGAAATAAAGCAAAGTCTTAACCATAGCTTTGTTTTTATTTTGTGAGGGAACTCTAATCAACCCTTAAATTTGTTTAAAACTCAATTAAATCATCAATCACCTAATCCTTACCTAATTTACACATGTGGTAATTTTCAAAATTGTTTGAAAGCAATTAAAAATTAATTTTAAAGTGTTTAAGCCAAGTTGGACTAGTTTAGCGATTTTAAGGTTTTAATCAATTTGATTGGATTTTCCTAAATAATTTTAATATAATTACCCTAGTAATTAAGGCTTTTTTCCCGTAGGTTCAACATCCAAAATCTTAAATTTACTCCATTTTCTTACTTTTGCGAGAGGCGCACTTGCCTAAATGTCCTTGGTTTTCAAAGTAAAATCATTTTAAAATCGTTAAAATTTTCTAAGTTACCTAACTAACGCAATAAGTTTTTTGTATCGTTGCTGGGGATTACGACCTTAATATTAGAAAAATTAGTTAAAATTACTTTAGTATTTCTAAAAATTATTTTTATAATTTTTCTGCATTTATTTACTATTTATTTTAGTTGGTGTGCCTTTATTTCCTTTTTTCTTCTTCTATTTGTCTTGTTAATTTGCTTTAATTTAGTTTTCTATTTAATTTTGTATGCATACTCGGGGACGTAATCCTAAGCCATTAGAATTTAATTTAGAACTCGAGTGTGCGTTGAGGAAAAAAAGAAAGAAGATCGTGCAACCACGTCTAATCCTTTAGAAGTAGGAACATCGAGTGACGTCGAATTAGAACCTGTAAAGATGGACCTTTAGGAATGTGTAGTTGTAGGACCTCAAGTAGAAAATAGATAACCAACTATGATGGACTTAGCTTTAGGAAACAGAGGTAGACCTGTGGCTAGTATTGTGTGGCCCAAAGTTAATGTTAATAACTTTGAAATCCCACATAATATCATCTCAATGATTAGGTCCTCACAATTTGGAGGTTCAGTTTTAAAAGATCCCAATGAACATTTGTAAAACTTTCTTGACATTTGTGATCTTTTCAAAAGTAATGGGGGTTTCTGATAATGCAATTACACTTAGGATTTTCCCTTTCTCTATTAAAAACAAGGCGAAAGCTTGGTTGTTAACACTTTAATCTAGTTCTATTACTACATGGGATGAATTAATGAAATTGTTCCTTGCTAAATTTTTCCCACCTGCCAAGATAGAAAAAATGAAGATTGAAATCAGTTTGTTCATGCAATATGAAAATGAACGTTTGTACGAGGCATGAGAACGATTTAGGGAGATTCTTGCAAAGTGTCCAAGTCATGGATTTACACTTGGCAACAAGTTGATATCTTTTATACTGGATTGCACCTTCGACTCGAAGCACCATTGATGCAGCAGCTGGAGGTAATTTAATGCACAAGACTGCGACTGAAGCCTACAATCTAATTAAAGATATGGAAACAAATAGTTTTCATTAAAATTCCAAGCGCCATCTGAGGAAGTCACATGATATTCACACAATTAATGACATGGTAGCTCTTGCAGCTCAAATAGAAATACTGAATAAGAAGCTAGATAGTCTAATGAGTAGAGCTGGTAATAGTTCTCATAAAGTTGAATTTGATAGGTGTGGCGGTACCTCCCATACACCATTAGAGTGGCAAGAAGGAATTCCTTTTGCCTGTGAATCGGAACAAGCCCAATATGTTGGAGATTTCAATAGGCAAAAAGGAAACTCTTTTTCAAACATTTGTTATCGTGATTGAAGAAACCATCCTAACTTTTCATGGAGAAATAGCCAAAACTACCTGCAACCACCTTAATAATTTCAAGCTAATCCTAAAAGAATACCTCCACCTGGCTTTAAAGCTAACCCACTTGAAAGAGAGTTGCTCAGTTTTGAAGAAGCAGTTTTGAAGTATATCTAATCTAAAGTGTCTAGAATGAAAAATCATGAGGTATTAACTAAGAATTTGGAGACTCAAGTTGGACAGATTGTGCTCAACTCTTACATGAGAGGCTACCTGTTAAGCTTCCTAACATAACTGAAGCCAGTCCTTTAGAGCATGCCAAGGTGATTAATTTAAGGATTGGAAAAGAGATTGAAAATGAAAGGAAGAGGTTAGAAGAGAAAGGAAAGGAAGTGATGGTGGAGCGTGAAAAAGAAGAGATAACAAGAAGACATGACAGAAGAGAGAGAGTTATTGAAAGAAGAGAGAAGTGAAAAAAAAAATCGAAAGAAGACATGATAGAAGAGAGAAAGCTAAAGAGGAAGAAAAGAAACAAGAAAAGAAAGATGACGATACAAATTCAGATAAGCTACCTAGGATGTTTGTTGATTCGAATGTGGAGCCATACAAACCTAGGATACCATACCATACCTTCAAAGGTTAAAGAATAGCCACTTGGACAAGTAATTTTGAAAATTCTTGAAAATTTTTAAGAAGTTACATATCAATATTCCCTTTGCTGAGCCAATTGCTCAAATACCTTCGTATGTAAAATATTTGAAAGAAATCTTGTCCAGGAAGAGAAGTTTGGAAGAATATGAGACTGTATAGCTAAGTGAAGAGTGTTATGCTATCCTTTTGAAGAAATTACCTCCAAAGCTCAAGGATCCTGGTAGTTTTATCATTCTTTGTATAACTGATAGCTTACAAATTGGTAGGGCTTTGATAGATTTTAGAGCAAGTATTAATCTAATGCCCTTATCTATTTTTTAAGAAACTGGGATTATAAGAACCCAAAACAACAACAATCCCATTGTAATTAGCTGATAAATCAGTGACCTATCCAAGAGGAATCATTGTCTAGTTAAGGTTAACAAATTCATATTTCTTATTGATTGCCTAGTCTTGGATATGTAGGAGGACAGTACTATACTTATCATTTTAGGAAGACCATTTATGGCTACTGCTAGAGTACTGATTGATGTACATAGAGGGAAGCTCATTCTCAGACTTCAAAATGAAAAGATTGAGTTTAATGTTTTTCAAGCGATGAAGCATCCCTTCACCCTAGATTCATGTAACTTCATTGGAGTTCATTATACTCTAATTGATCCATTCAAGTATCTTCGTTCAGATCCATTACAGAAGGCTTTAATCTATTCAAGTTCTTTGGAAGAAGAGGAAGAAGAAGTTATGAAAAAATTAGAAGTGGGAAAGGAGACCTTTAGCTAGATTGAATATAGAAGCCTTAGTCCCTAGATCAACCACCTTAGTCCCTTCCAAAGCCTTCTATTAAAGAGCCACTAACTTTAGAGTTAAAACCTCTTTATTCAAATTTGAAATATGCATTTTTATGGCCTCCATCTCAATTACCTATGATCATATCATCGTCTTTAAATGATAAGATGGAACAGAAATTGTTGAGAGTTCTTTGAGAGCATCAAATTGCTATAAGTTGGACGCTAGCTGACGTAAAAAGGTTAAGTCCTTCCATTTTCACATATAGAATATTCATAGAAGAAGAAAGTAAACCTTTAGTCCAACCATAGCGTAGGTTGAATCCAAATATGAAGGAAGTGGTGAAATATGAAGTAGTTAAGCTCCTAGATGCTGGTATTATTTTTCCAATATCCGATTCTACATGAGGTAGCCCAGTTTATGTAGTATCAAAGAAAGGAGGAACTATTGTTACGAAAAATGAGCGAGATGAGCTCATTGCCACAAGAAAAATCACTACTTGGCGGATGTGTATTGACTACCACAAATTGAATGATGCCACAAGAAAGGATCACTTCCTTTACCATTTATCGATCAAGTCATTGAAAGGTTAACTAAGCATAGTCTTGATTATGCCTTAGATAAATACAGTGGATATTTTCAAGTTCCTGTTGCCCCCGAGAACCAGGAAAAGACAACATTTGCATATCCGTATGACACCTTTGCATAAAAAAAATGCCTTTTAGTTTATGTAATGCCCCATCCACTTTTTAGTGTTATATGATAGCAATTTTTGCAGATACGATTGAATCTTGTTTTGAAGTGTTCATGGATAATTTTTCTGTATTTGGTACATCCTTCGATACATATTTGGAGAATTTGGAGAAAGTGTTAAGAAGATTTGAAGAAACCAATTTAGTCCTGAATTAGGGAAATTTTCATTTTATGGTGCAAGAGTACATAGTATTGGGTCTTAAAATTTGAAGTAAGGGACTTGAAGTAGATCCAGAAAAAGTATAAGTAATTGTTCAACTCCCACCGCCAAATTTAGTTAGAGAAATAAAGAGTTTTCTTGGATATTTTAGATTTTATAAGTGCTTTATAAAGGATTTTTCCAAGATAGCAAAGCCCCTTACTGAACTTTTGACCAAAGACGCAATCTTTAACTTTAATGATAAGTGTATTTGTTCTTTTCAATTGTTGAAGGAAAAGCTCACTGGTACACCTATTTTGGTATTACTTGATTGGTCTCTTCCTTTTGAGTTGATGTGTGATGCAAGTGACTTTACAGTTAGTGCAGAATTTGGCCAAAGGCATGGAAAGATTTTCCATCCAATTATTATATGAGTTACACATTAAATGATACTCAAAATAATTACCCCACTACTGAGAAAGAGATGTTAGTTGTGGTATTTGTAATTAATAAGTTTTGGTCTTTTTTGGTTTTTTGAAAGGTGATAGTCTATACGGACCATTCTGCATTGAAGTACCTGATGAATAAGCTAAATGCTAAGTCACGGTTGATTCAATGGGTTCTCCTTTATACGAGTCTGACATTGAAATAAAAGATAAGAAATGTAAATAAAATTTTGTCAGATCATTTACTTCGCTTGGATGAGATCGTAATGGATAAGGGAGAAAGTCAAACATTAAGAAGTTATTTCTTGGAGAGCATTTACTAGCCATGCTTACCTTACCTTGATATGTGGACATAATGAATTACTTGGCTAGTAATGTTATACCTACTGACTTCTCGTACCAACAGAAGAAGAAGTTCTTTTTTGAGGTTAAGCGATATCTTTGGTATGATCATTTTCTTTACAAGATATGTGCAGATGGAATAATTTAAAAATGTGTTCCTACTAAAGCCTTCAATCCCTTTTCACAGGTTAAAGGAGAACCTTTCACTCGTTTCTTTTTCCTAGGCTCAAGAATAACCTCTCAACCACTCAATACAATTGAAAAAAACTTCACTTGATTTCACTTGATAATCACAAGAGGCTAGATGGATGAATGCAAAAAATATATTCAAGAATCTCACCAAACATAACCAAACTCACTGAATAAAAATTACTTGTAAAAGGATCTCTTTAGACTCTCAACAAATACACCGTATATCACTTAAACTCTTCTCTATATAAAACTGCATGAACAACATCTAAATAGACTATATTTATACTAATATTTTTAAATAACATTAAAACTTCTAACCAATTTATAACATTATAAGACACTGTGTAATCTGGAGCATTCCCTTTATTTGGTAGACTGATCTCATGGTTTAGTCGATCGATCCATTTATTTGGTCGATCGATAAATTCTTATTAATTATTCAATTGACCAAACCCCATCATTCGGTCGACTGACCTATCCTATTCGATCGATCACTCTAAGGACCACACTTAGCCGAATAATCAAAACATTTCTCTATAGTATTTAACATTTCCGTACACCAAATATATATCCAAACAAGTCTTAATCTCTTTAACAACTTATTTATATTTTCCTAATTAATTTAAACAAGTATCAATAGGCTTATTATCACTTAATCACATTAGAACACATAACACCTCTTGATTATGCACCTATATGCATATTCTAAAATATATATGCATGAACAGTTAAATATGAGTCTCTTGAGAACACCAAAACAAAAACAAGCAAAGTTTACACTAAATAAATGAAAATTAAGCTTAGTCTAAACTTCTTCTTCAAACTTTGAGTCTTCATATGATTCTTCGTTTTCTTCTTCAAGACTCTTTAATTAGTCAGCTTTAACTTTATCCAACATATCTTTTAAACACACTTAAAAATACATACATTAGTGGTAAAGGTTGTTTTGTCATTACCAAAATAAGTTGGAACTATCCTCAGTTCAACAATCTCCTCCTTTTTGGTGATAAAAAAACTAAGTGATATGATAAACATAATAAACAGTAAAACAAATCATAAAGCTTCCCCTAAAGTTAGGGAGTAGCAATTGTTAATACTTTTGATAATTTAAAATCATATCAAACATCATATCAAATAGCAAGCGATGAGCTCCCCCTCAAATGGTTAATATATAAGCTCCCCATCAAATGGTCAATATATTAACAAAAACCATACACGATTAGCTCCCCCTCAAACATGCATCAATTGCTTTTCTTAACATATTAAACAAACATATATCTATTGCTTTTATCATATTCTTCTCCCCCTTTTTGGAATCACTAAAAGGGTGTTATCACAATATCAAGTACAAAATCAATCAATTCATAAACAAATCATAAATATCATATCAAATATCAAAGATAAGTACGTAATAAGAAAGAGTCAATATCATAAATAGTGAAATATCAGACAATCAAAGTAGCATAAGAATCAATACAAAAACAAAATAGAAATACTAAATGTCTAAAGGTGGTGGAGGAGGAAGTCTGGAGAGAATCTCTCGTAGTAGGGTGTTGTGCTCCTGTAGTTAGGCGTTGTGCTCGTCGAGACAACCCATCAAGTGGTCCACCTTGTGATGAAGTATAGTGAGGGAAAACTCAACATCATAAGAAGTAGCCATAGGTGCTGAAGAGGCTGGCACAGTAGTAGTGGCATCATCATTAAGGGGCTCAGAGATAGGATGAGTCGTCGGAGGTGGAATAGGAACATTAGCATTAGCAGGAGGAACTGAACGTTGTCGCTAATGAGGCCGAGTCATGTAACCACCAACAATTTGAAAGCCCATGTGCTTTAGAGAGTTTTGATAAAAAATGATTGTTTCTCAAAGTCATCTTCCAGGGGAATAATGTGAAAATGCTGGAAGATTTGGCCAAGAATCAAGTATAGGGAATATGTTGGCTTCTTTTCTTACCTCGGACAAAATGAATCATGTTATACAAGATGAAGTCTCCTAAATGGATTCTCTCACTAAACATAAGAGTAGACAAAAACTACAAGTCATCATAGCCTAAGTCATTGTAATGACCACTAGTAAGGAGGATGTTGTATTTAATGAAAAGATGATGAAATTTTGGTATCGCACCCAAGTTTCCAACATCCTTTAATTTTTTAGAATTTTCTCCTTATTTTCTAATTCCAAAATCGTTTGAATTCTCTTTGCTAAGAAGTGTGTGGAGTCAAATTTAGACATATAGTCATAATGAGAGAATATAGAAGGAATGGGTATACCTAGGATGTTATTGATTATGTCTCTTGATAATCGGATAAGTGTATCTTCTACTTTAGAGTAGATGATAAATTCATCAGTCTCTTTGACCTTTCTAAGGTTACAAAAAAATAGTTTTACAGTTGTGGAACAAGTTTCAGCTGTAAGGGTAAAGATAGGCGCCCACGCTTGATTAATAAAATACTAAACCAGGCCATTTTCCTTGTAGGTATCTAGATGAGTAGGTGAAATGAACTAGTTTTTTAAGAGTTTCCTAGAAGTATAGTTTTGAAATTCAGCAGAATCAATGTCTAGGTAATCACTACAGAAACATATCCTATCCCTAGAGGTACTGCTGCCTTGAGTTCTAACCATAGTGTAAAGATCTAGGTAGAAAAGAAAGGTTTTAAAAAACAATAAACACCTAAGAAGGATCTAGGAATAGATAAAGCGCAAGAGTAGTTCTTACTGATAGAATTAATCATGCAACCTGTAGATACAACCAATCAAGGGTGACCAAGGAATCAACACTAAACAAGGTTCTATATGATCTTGCCATGCTTATGATTAATGGACAGTTTAAACATGCTCGAAATAACTTATTTTAAAATTTTTCTAAAATTTGAAGATTATTTGAAAAATACCAAGTTTAAAAAATAAATTCACATGCATACTAGTTTCATAGTTAAAAACTTTTAAAAACTGAATTTTATTTAAAAAAAGAAATTATTTAGACTTGAAAATTTAACTTCAATAGGTTTTAGACTTATTAAAAAAATATGAAATTTTGGTCTTTTTAGAAAAACATTGTTCAAGTGCCTCAAGTAAACATTTAATTGAGTTTTAATCACTTTAATTTTACTAAAAATTTAGTAAATTAACTAGAAACTTGGCTAAACCCTAAATTGTAAATATGAAATTTGGGAATTTCAAAACTAATTAAATCAAATACAATTGATTGCATAAAAACCTTAAATGAGCATCTAATTGAGGTTTAAAAGGGTCAATTTTACAAAACACAAAAAATTAGATAGAAATTCAAGTAAAACCTAATAACAGAAATATGAAAATTGGAAAAAATCAAAATTGATTGTGCACAAATGTAATTCGATGTTCTATAAGCCTAATTATGCCTCTAATTGCAAGAAAACACAAGAAATTTGGGCTAATTTCTCAATTTAAATCTCAAATCCATGTCTGAAACCCTATAAATCTAAAACACCCTAAAATTGATGCATTCTTGAGTTTAGCTGAAGCAAAATGGGAGAGGTCTTTGGTTAAGAGAGTTACTAAGAGCACAAAGGTGGTCTTGGAATTGTCGAACATTCACCAAAGGTAGAGATCACTCAATACAGTCTGTCAGAAAGAGAGGGGCAGCATAGAGAGGTTGTCCAAGCTAGACAGAGGAAGAAGAAGATAACTTGAGGCTATAGGAATTCGAAGCTCATGTTTTGGAGGCTCAGAAGAGGGAGTCGGAGAAGCTTCTAAAGCAATGGCAATGGTAGACAAAGCGAGAGAAAAAGGAGAGAAGATGATTTGGGGAAGAAAAGAGAGGAAGAGGTTCTGTATAACATGATTTTTAGGTTTGGTCGATTGATTCATTTAGATCAGTCGATCGATATTCGGTTGACCCAAAAGTTCATTCAATCGATCGATAGTCGGTTAACTGACGATCAGTCAGTTGTCCAAACATAGAGTTCAGTTGATCGAATGTTAGTTCGGTCGATCGAAGGGTCAAACATGCAGACAAAAAATTTTAAAAAACTGAATACCAATTCGTACTAAACTCTAATGCACATCTCTTTAAACATAGGTTACCTTTAAATTTGGCGTGATATCATTATTATTTTTCTTGGTTCAACAATGATAGTCATCCTTTTTCGTTCCTTGTAATACCTACAAAGTAACATTTAATAACCTTTTGGTATTCATATCATCTTGGGTCCATGAATGTTAGTGTACCTTTTATGTCTGAATGAAAAATAGCGAATATGTCTGTACCTTTCACAGTAAGTGAAAAATAAAGGAGTGAAGAATCTATATGCATTCCTTGGTCTACAATCATAATAGAATTTTTTAGATGCTTGCCTTGGTTGAGTGAATGTTTTAGAGTTATTGAGTCGATGTCGAAAAGATTTCTTAGGTCTTGATGTATACATGAATGCATGATGCCTAGGTTGAGTTGATAGTTCATTTTGAGTAACCTTAGTACATTCATCTTCTAAACTCTTTCCCTTTACAAAAATGGTTTTACTAGATGACGCTTCATTACTATAGCCCAAGCCATGCTTATCATTTCTTGTCTTTTGAACACTTAACATGGTTTCAAATTTTTCTTTGCCTTTAGTAAACTTGGATATAATTTTTTTAAGCGACTCTACTTCTTTCTTTAAATTCATATTTTCATTCAACAATTCATCGTTATCTTTAGACACCGAATCTAGATCTTTTTTTAAGATTATTAATTTCTAATTTGTATTCATCTATTACTTTCATGGGTTCCAAGTTCTTATCATGCAGGGCCTTCTTTTTCTTAGCCAAATCTCTTACAAACTCAAAAAATTCCTCATATGTGTATTTAACTTCAACTTCATCATTTGAGTTAGGAGTACTTACCTCAATGTGAGCCATGAAGCACATATTTGCTATATCTTCTTTTTGGGACCCACTAGACTCATCCCATCCCACTTTAAGAGCTTTCTTCTTGAAACTCTTTTTTTCTTTCCTTTCCTTCTTTTCTTCCTTTTCGCTTTCTCGAAGGTATGGATAATCCGACCTAAAGTGCCCTTTTTCACCACACTCAAAACATGTTATGTTAGAAGTTTTAGAAAAGTACTTACCTTTGCGGATAGGAGTTTTTCTTCGAATAAGCTTTCTTAGCTCCTTAGTGATGAGAGCGACATATTCTTCTTCCTCGCTTCCATAGGATGATTCTTCGTTATCCCTTTCATCCTTCTTTGTTACCTTAAAGGCAATGTTCTTCCTTTTAGGTTCAATTTATTCTTTGGCATCGTTTAGCACCATCTTATGTGTGAGTAGAGAACCAATCAACTCTTCAAGTGACAAAATGTTGAGATCCTTCGTTGCTTGTATTGCTGTCACTTTGGGTTCCCAAGACTTTGGTACATACCTCAAGATTTTTCTAGCAAGCTTAACATTGGAATAAGTCTTACCTACCCTTTAAAGCAATAATAATATTATTGAAACAACCATACATTCAAGAAATATTTTCATCTTGAGTCATCTTAAATAATTCAAATTGATGTGTAAGTATGCTAATATTAGTTTTCTTTACCTAAGTTGTGCCTTCATGTGTAATTTCTAAAGTGCACCAAATATCATAAGTAGATTCACACATGGAAACTCTATTAAAATTTTCTATACTTAATGCACAAAATAAAACATGCATAACTCTACTGTTTAGGGATACTAACCTCTTTTCTTCAAGATTCAGCTTATTGTCATCCTTGAACACTACTTCGTTTCCAACCATCTTTGAAGTTAAGGTGATCTTTTGAGAAACATATAACCATAAATCCACACTTTCACTTCTCAAGAAATGCCTCATTATAACGTTCCAATTCAAATAGTATTTTCCATCAAAATAGGGTACTCTATTTGTGTTATGACCTTCTAGACTAGAAGAAGGAAAATTTTGCATCATGTGTGCCATATGTAATCTTTACTCTCTTAATTTTTTTGAATTAATCTACTTGTGAGACCCTCTCTGATACCAATTGTTGGGATAGATATGGCACTAGGACGGGGTGAATTAGTGTATAATTTTTTTTCATAGAACAAAAAGAAATGCAGAAGTTTAAACAAATTTACCCAAAATAAACAATCAAATAATATATATGCAAAAACAAAAATACACCATGATTTGTCCTAGTTCAGAGCTATCCACTTGCTCCTAATCCAGTCCCCAACACCACTGTTGAGTTTTCGTTCTTATAACAACTTCAAGATAATAATGTCACAATTATAATCCCTTTTCATAGGTTAAAGGAGAACCTTTCACTCATTTCTTTTTCCTAAGCTCAAGAACAACTTCTTAACCACTCGATACAATTGAAAAATACTTTACTTGATTTCACTTGATAATCATAAGAGGCTAGATGGATGAATACACAAAAGATATTCAAGAATCTTACCAAACACAACCAAGCTCAATTAATAAAAATTACTTGTAAAAAGACCTTTTTAGAATCTCAACAAATGCATCGTATATCACTTAAACTCTTCTCTATATAAAACTGTATGAACATTGTCTAAATAGACTATATTTATACTAACATTTTTCATGTGTTCGTTGGACAACAGTAATATTACCGTTTGTCTAACGGGCAAAACTCATTAAAACTTCTAACCGTTATATAACATTATAAGACACTGTGTAATTTGAAACCTTTCCTTTATTTGGTCGACCGATCTCATGGTTCAGTCGACTGATAAGCCTTCGTACTATGTTTTGGTCGATCGATCCATTCATTCGATCGACCGATAAACTCTTGTTAATTATTAAGTCGATCAAACACAATCATTCAGTCGATAACCTATCCTATTCGATTGACCGACCTAAGGACCACACTCAGCTGAATAATCAAATATTTCTCTACAGTATTTAACATTTATGTACACCAAACATATATGTAAACAAGTCTTAATCTCTTAAACAACTTATTTATATTTTCCTAACTAATTTAAATAAATATTAAGAGGTTTATTCTCATTTAA
>JAOXYD010021581.1:0-14588 GCA_028565735.1 Pinacopodium congolense
TCATTAACAATATTGACTTGTTCCTTAACAACATGATTAGGTACAGTGTAACATTCTTTATAATAATGTCCAAATTTATGACAATTGTAGCATTTAACATTAGGCTTATCATACCTCCTCTCATTTTATCTAGGATTGTAACCTTCTCTTTCGCTTCCTTTTCTTCTTGATTTTCCTTGAGCTTTGTATGAGTGATTATTTCTATCATTATTGTTAACATTGTTATGATCTCATTTACTTTTTCCTCCATAACCTTGTCTTCAATCATGACCTTAACCTCGACTTCAACCATGTCCTCGTCCTCTTCCTCTTTGAATTCTTTTTCCATCATCATCTTTTAACATGACTGTTGCTTTAAGTGCTTGTTCCAAAGGCTCATTTGACCTCCTCTTGATCTTACCTTCATGGATTTGTAAAGAGCTCTTTAGTTGTTCAAGTGTCAAAGAGTCTAGATCTTTAAACTCCTTAATGACATAAATCATATAATCAAACTTTGGGATCAAGGAATAAAGAATCTTTTCCACCACACGCACATCTTTAAGTTGATCTCAATACATCTTCATTTGATTCACAATAGTCTTCACTTTTGGATAATAATTCGAGATTGATTTGAATTCGTTCACGAGGAAAGATTCAAAATCACCTCGTAATGATTAGAGTTGAATCTTTTTCACCATGTCAATACCTTAAAAAGAACTTTGTAAAACCTCCTATGCTTCCTTTGAAGTGGTTGTATCAGCTACCTTCTCAAACATTGAATCATCTAAACAGTGATGAATGAGGGTGAGGCCTTGTTGATCATTCTTCTTTGTCTTTGAACAAGCATCCTTCTCATTTTGAGATAAGTTGGCTTCATTTTGAGATTGTATAAAACCTTTTTCTACAATCTCCCAAGCAATTATGATCCAACCACGACTTTCATGTAATGATGTCGTGTTTCATATTTTTCTTTTATGAGATGAGGGAATTGAAATGAGTATACTCCACCATTTTTTACCATTTATTAAAGAATTTGGCTCCGATACCACTTTGTTAAGAAGTATGGAGGTTAGAGAAGAGAGAATTGTTTAGAAGAAGAAGTAGTGTTTCACTTAAATGATTTTAGTTCAAGTACAAAGGAGTATTTATAGGTACAAAAGGTGACATTTAAAATCTAAGTACTTGAACCCATTAATGAACTTAATAAATAAACCATACATGAATTTAAAACCATACATGAACCATACTTAAAATTAATACATTAACATATTTAAACTCTTAACAATGAATTTAAACATCCATGTATCTAGAACTTAGACATTCATACATCTAGATTAAATTTTAAATTAATGTTCAACATTCTCTGTGCATGCTTAATTGATCACATTGAGCATCTTTTATCTAATTAAGGCTTTACTCATATGTTGAGTAATTTACGGGTTAATCATATTTGTAGTCATAAACTTTTTATCATTTTCTTAATTGAATCTTATACATTTGAAACTTTCTATTGAAGTCCTATACTTATACAAATTAATCAAAAGTAGTCTTTATAGGACGTAATTGAGAAAATTATGAAAGGTTTAAGATTTAATTGAAAAAATTATGAAAGGTTTAGAATTACAAATATTCGGGATAACCTTATTTATAGTTCTAAATCTTTCACAAATTTTCCATTTAAATCCTAAACCTTTCACAATTTTCTTAATTAAGTCCTATAAGAACTGTTTTTAAATAATCCGCATAATTATAGGATTTCAATAGGAAGTTTTAAAGGTATAAGACTCAATTGAAAAAATGGTAAAAGATTTAGAACTACAAATATGATTATTCCAATAATTTACATATCTTGTCTTAAATTAGACACTTTTCTTTTTTAAGGTTGAACTTCAAGTATTAATAACCATGACATCAATTTCATTTCGCTTTTCCTTCTACTTCTTCTTTCCCCTTCCTGTCTCCAACTGTTTCTTTGATTATGATGGTTCAGGAAGATAGCATTTCTTTGCTAAAAATTATTAAAGGTACTAACAAATATCGTCGGTTATGGAGGCTTGACTACGTCAGAGACTTTGTACCGCCCAGCACATCAGAGTTGAAATGTGCACTTAATGACATTGGGTAATGCTATGTTGAAAGTTTGTTATCAATATATTCCTATTGACTAGTTCTTTAAATTAGCTTCTTGCAACTCTTATACATCTGTAATTAAGGTTAAATCTTGTGCTCCAATAACAGAAGAACAAAACAGTTTGTTTTTGAATAATCATGCGCAAGTCAGACAATTTAAAAGGAAGATTGTGTTTAGTTAGTCTGATTTTCTGTCAACGTCTCAGCCACTTGGTTGAGGCGCACATGTTTTCCAATATTCGATTTTTAATCTCTTATCTTGGTTTCAGAACCTTAATTTTTAAAACTATACACAGGATTGCAACAACAATTTTTTTTGAAATATCAATTTATCTTGGCTGTTCCTTCATTTCTTATGAGGGAACCACGTATCCTGAAAGGAAGTTGGTGCTTTTTGTATTATGCATGGTTAAGAGTATTATACGGTCATTTTATGCCTCTCTTTTTAACAGTTTTTTTCTGGTGAGAGTTCGCAAATTGCTACTGCAACAAAATGATGTTTAGTTAGACAGGGAACCTTGTTTTCTACTATGAAAAATTATGTTCTCAGTTCAATTGTAAAAACATAAAATAAGTTCGCGTAAAGCCCCATTTATGTCCCAATTTGGGATCTGGCTTAACACTAGCTTTACCATATTGTTTATCTCCTGTTACATCAAAGAATTTATTACCTTCAGTTCATTGCCTTTTGCTGATCCTTTTTTTCCCCCGATCTGTGGATAAAGCTGATATTACAATCAAACGAACTTCAGGCTATTACACTCTACCGTTGGTTCTGCTATGTTCTCCAGTTTGGATGATGGGAAGATTGTGAAAGGCCTTGGTGGGGTTCCTAATGAAGGCCCTGTTTGGATAGTTGGTTACCACATGTTGATGGGACTTGGTGTTTATTCCCTTGTTGAAGAATTCTGGAGGGAAAAGAAGATAATGATACGTGGCATGACACATCTTAACTGTTTAGGGGCAGATTTGAGAATTCAGCTAGTCAATTTTCTGTGATTGATTGGATCAAAGTAGTGGGAGCAGTCCCACTCACAGCAAGCAATCTTTTCAAATTGCTTTCGACAAAATTCTCACGTTCTTCTTTACCCTGGAGGTGCACGAGAAGCTCTTCATTACAAAAAGCTCTTCTTTACACAGGATGGATCCATTAAGGTTGCCACTTGCTACATCACTGTCACTTTTGTGTTTCATTAATCATGGAACAAGACATTTGGCTTTTAGTTAAATGGATGAGTTCAATATTCATTCTTTTGGTTGTTAATTGCTTAGATATACCTACTTCAATGAACTAAAGTTCCAAACAAACTTAGTTGTAGCTTCTATATTATGCCTCTGATCTGCTGATGCATGAAGAGTATGGGCCGTTTCTTTTTGTAGTGATGTTTGGGTGAACTTTGAGGATTGTTAGCTGCAATTTTAGACCTATTATTTTTTCTTAGAACAAACAGGAAAGATGGCATACAACACATGCAGGGTAGACTTCTAGTATCGAAAGAACATCTGTGCACATGAACAAACATTTCAACAACCTATATTTTGGTAGAAGTTAAATTTGGTTAGCACCTTATTGTAACCACTTCTTCCTTATTTACGATGACAAATTCACGTAAGTAATGACTGTACAATTGTGAGAAATAGAAATATTCCTAGGGGGAATATAAGACTTCTTGAATCAGGCATGTTGATCTTTTCTTTGCTATTATCACAAGTTTGTGCTCTTTGTCCTGTTGCTTGAATTCCAGGGTGAAGAATATAAGGTCATCTGGCCTGAACAAAAAGAATTTGTAAGAATTGCAGCAAGGTTTGGGTCCACTATTGTGCCATTTGAAGCTGTAGGAGATGATGACATTGGAGAAGTAAGCTTGTGGACTTCTTTGCATCTTAGTGTTCTCAAATGGTCTTGTATATTTTTTATTGGCAGATGCTTGTTCCTTGCTGTTTTACTTCTGCATTTATAATTCGGCGTGGTTTTTAAGATATTATATCCTTCATCATCCTCATGCCTCATCTCTCTTTCTTCCATGTTTGACTTGAGCTTAAATTATATTTGTGCATTTTGTAAAGTTCTCGTATTGCTGTTGGCTACAAGTTACAATTTGTTCTTGATTACCATTATCTTATGAAAGTTCCTGTGGTTAACGCCTATATTAGGGAGGCTATCCTCGGATCCGCAAAAATAAGGTGACTGCTTCCCTGAAATGTTGTTTCTACTCATATCAATTCCACATGCTTCCTGCTTTTGACAGTTTTCTGTTGACAAATATTGCACGCTGATTACAGGGATGAAACTAAAGGCGAGGTTGCCAACCCAGAGCTATTTGTCTCGGTTATGTTGCCAAAATTACTTGGCCGCTTCTACTATCTATTTGGAAAGGCAATAAAAACTAAGGGAAGAAAAGAGACGAGAAGAAAAAGAACAGGCGAGCCAGCTGTACTGGCCAATAAAATCTGAAGTCACACGCAATTTGGAGAATTGGAGTACCTTCTCAAAAAGCGTGAAGAGGATCCTTACAGGAATATCATTGATAGGACGTTACACCAAACATTACATTCTCCATTGTATGGAATTACAGCATTTGATCCTTATCACACACATTCTTTTATTGGAAGGGTTCGCCCAGAAAAAGAAACCATACTCCTTAAGTGGAAGCAAAGTTGTACTTAATATTCACTTTCAGAGAATTAGAGCCATGTTTAACACTTGATCTTATCCAAAACGACTGAAGTAAGATGGGGTCTTAGACGATTGCTTTTATCTTAAGTGGATTAACATTCCAACGCACCCTCTTAGTTTGCGATCTGCTGTTAGTGCTACTTGAAGGAGCTCCTAGGTTTGTCAATATACACGTGTTAAGATTGTTGACAATTACAAGTGTAAGACTGACTTTGTAGTGATTTAAAATAGGCACACGATCAACACATAAACTTGAGAGTTGAAATATTGAGATTACATGGAAACTTGATTACTAACAACAAAAATAAATATAAAATTCAAGAAAATAAATAATAATACATACACACGTAAGTATATATAAAATAAATATATAATAATGCTAATATGTGTCAAAATAAATTTTTTAACATAATAAATTATGTCGTTGCAGATACTAAGGCATAAATACAACTAAAACTAAATAAAATACATATGTAGAGGTAGAAAAGTTGCAGCCGGCACTTAGAAGTTATTGTTACGAAATTAGTGATAATTGACTTGAAAAAAATAGAGTTACGGGGAATCAAACATCATTTAATAAATTCATATTATCTTATAATACTCAATGACATATTCACATAAGATAAAATTTGTATTAGCATGACCACTCATATATGATGCATGATAAATCATATACAATGTACAATAAACCTTAAAAAAGGAATATTTGTAGGATCCTAATCTCTAGAAGTAATTATTACAATACTAAATTTTTAATGACTATGAAGATCTAAGCATTACTGACGACCCATCCTTACACATGTACTTATATAGCCATAAGACTCTCTTAGTACAAATGGATTGTTGGGAATCGAGCATCACCATCAAACCAGTCCTTACCTAATACATTCAAATCATAATCATATCAATAATTCACATACCAAACAAGAACCCGACCGAGAGTTAAACATTAATTAAGATCGATCTACATCATATACCAATATCGTGAAATATAATATCTCTAGTAATCAATACCAATGTGCATTTGGTCATAATGCATACTTATCAGGTTGCCTGTCCTGTGGAGTTTCCCCCCTCCATAATCACAATCAAGAGCACACTCTAAATGTTAATCACATAATCTTAGCAAGTAAGCATTCAATCATACAAAAATCATCGTAAATGAATGCAATATGCTGTAAGTACACAACCTATAACTAAATATCACATATATATAAATACTACTCCATGCACACACATGTATATACATCACAATTATAACGAATATCCATACACCCGAGTATGAAATTTATCGAAATTTAACATGTTATAGTCCACCTAATGTTGAATTATTTTCAAGAGCTAATACAAAATTTGTATTAATATATAGACATGAACTTTCTTAATTATTATATTTCTCTATCTGAGTCTCACGATGTAGGTGTCACTCCTAATATATTTAGAAACTACGAAAGGAAATATCTCAATCAATACCATTTAAAAATTATTGATCTTAATTAACAACCTAAGGCTCATTAGAATTTCTAAGATTGTCCAATTATGTAATTTGATAACTTATCACATTCTCGCCTAAAACTTCCTAAATTTTTTTGTCACTACCTGACATGGGTATGTGACCGGTATGTCGGACCTAATGATTGAAACTCCTAGATTACATATAAACCTACTATAACCCAAGAAAATGAATCATAATACTATACATAGAAGGACCATACAATACATGATAAAGATACAATAATATAAGTGTGCATAAGAAGACAAAAACTTATAACACATTAATTGTTGTCATTACAGACACTACAATACAAAGATAAATAAAAATAAAGGAAAAGCATACATAAAAATAGGTTGGTCGTAACAAACATGTCTCAAGAGTCACTATTGTGAAGTCGGTGGCAACTGACATGAAAAAAATAGGTTGAGGGGAGTTAGATCTCACTGAGTAAACTTACACTGCCCCATGATACCTAATACTATGCGAACAATCATGCATTAATATAAAAAAATACCCAGTATCATACTATACATCCAATCACATCAACGAAATAATTAATCATGAGGAAGAATATCTGGAGGGCTCTAATCTATAAGAGTAAATTCTCATAACACTAAACCCCGAATGATGCAGAGAGCGAAGCACCACCAACAATCCATCCATGCTCCTATACTCATATAGCCATAAAACTCTCCTAATCCAAAGGGGCTGTGGTAAAGCATCACCAACGGCCCAACCTCACTCAAGATATCTAAAATCATAAATATAACAAATAAAGGCCCAACTAGGAGTCAAGCATCAACTAGAATCGGCTCATAACATATCTTAATATCATAAACATAATAAGTCGCATAATCATAAGTAGTGCACATCTGGTTCTAATACATACCCATCAAGTGGTACGTCATACAAATCTTTCCTTTCCCACTATCACAAGCAAACACATCACGCATAGTCAAGATCTCAATTATGAAGTTTCACTAAATAAATATTTAATTATATAATGATCATCATGTATGTATGCAATGCCCAAACCCCAAATGTGTCTACTCAGATAATTGATGATATATATCAACTTGTGATAAAGCGGATAATCGACATTGTATATACGTATTCACCATATATATTATATAGATATATATAAGTGTCGAGATATAGAAATATATATATATATATATATGTGCATGCATATGAATATGGGCATGCATTTCCATATGTGGTCATCTACACTAGCGTTGAACTTTATTTACTTACTGATACAAATACGGTAATCGTAAGTCGATATAAACTTACTTGATCAGTGCTTTCATCTATCCGAGCCTTGTGATACGAGTCCTAATTCTAATATACCTATTAAATTGAAAAGAAAATATCTTAATTAGTGCTACGTAGGAGTTAGTGGACTCAAATAATAAGTATCATCCATATTGCTAAAGTAATCCAATTAAACAATTTGGCTATTACTCATATTCTTGCCTAAAATTTTTATGATTTTTAACTTGTAAACCATTGAGAATCTCGGTATGGTTCTCAAGAAAAAAATGATCAGTATAATTTTTAAAATTTTTAGAAAAGTTTTAACAAAAATGATCAGAATGATAACCAAAACAATACTTTTGGTCATTAGAATATTCCTTCATTCACTGAAAAATGTTTAATCTCATAATTTCACAAATTTTATACGAAATGAAAAATCTTGATGAATAGACCAACTTTCTCCAAAGCAACATACTCAAATTCTCAATAGATTTTAATGAATTAAAGAAAAACCATCTAAAACCCTAACTTTTTTTTTCCATTAATCGATAGAGATCTAGGTGGCAGTTGGTGACAATACCATATGGTTTTTGTTCCTAACGTCAAGATGAGTTGAATGGTGATGGTGATGGTGATGACTGGTAATAATTACTAGAGGTGACGGATTGACAGTTCACGTTCTGGCGATAATGATGGTTGAAATGGGTATAATTGTGACGGTGTCATGAAGAGGAACAAATTGGTATATAATACCAATCAACTTAAGTTACTGAAGGTGAAGAAAGAGTGAAGAGAGGGAGTTACGTGAATAGTGAGGTTTAGATAGGTTAAAATGAAAATATGGAAAAATAGAAGAAGAAGAAGGCATTTATATATGTACGGTGTTTCATTTTTCTTCCATAAATTTTCAAATTTTTTTCTCATAAAAAGTCAATAATTTCATCATTCCATAGTTCTGAAAGTTGATTGACATAAATTTTAAAAAATTTAAAATCATATTTGGGCAAGTTGGAAACCACCCACTATGGCAGTGTTTGGGATCCATGTGTTGCCATCTCGGCAGTGTTTTCTTGGTAGACTAACCTAAAAATGTCAATCTCTTCTCCCTCTTTCTAATGGTCCTGCCTCACACTCTAACTCTTTTTAGTTTGGGCAAATCGAAGCTCCAAAGATTGAGGATGACTATCTCTATTCATCCATCAAACAATCCAATCAACATAGATAAATACTCCTTTCTTATGTTTTTGGAGTTGTTAGAGATGATTTTGGGGTTGGTTTGGCTAAAAAATGACTAGAAAGTTTTAAAAAATGATAAATTACCTAAAGATGTCAAAACTTTCAACATTGATTTCTCCAAGTTTTGGTTAATTTTGATGAAAGATTATGAAATGGTAGGGCATCCCGAGAGATTTCTATAAAGTCTTAGTTTGCTAGTTTTGGTAGTCAGATGACGAAGTTATAATCGTTAGAATTTAAATTTACATAGAAAATAAGGGGGGGTGAGGGTTTGGAAACGAAAAATGAGGAAAAAATTAAATTAAGAGACAATATATATTGATGGAGCGGGGAAGTATTACAAACCCTAAATAGGAACTTAGATTGCTAATCATTAATTTTAAGATTCTTGGCATCATTTGCTAGTTCCCTTATGTTACTATATCAAGTTACAAGTTTAGATATTGAAACTCAGTTTCAATTCTAATTCCAAGGTTTAGATGTTAGTGATTTAATGACGTTGTCACCGGACTATTTTATAGTGAATCGAGATAGTATTATCACTAGAGAGAAATGGAAGAATGAGATGTCTACCGAATGAGATGGTAAGAGAGGAGGACGACCAGAACCATGTCCCAATTCAAGGTCAGAATGAAACCTAAAAGAGAACTTCTAATGAAAATTTTACTATAAAAATGTTAATTTCAAAAGGTTTAAGGTGATGCAGGATGATAGTTATGGGAACTTAACTTTGAAGAATGTCTTGACGAAGTCACATATGGAGAAGGTTAAGCCTTATGGAGGCTTAATCCCTTATTGTTTTCCCAGTCGAATGTGGACAACTTTTTAAAGATACTCTATTACTTTGCTTCTTTGCCTCATAATAAGAAACAAGTTTAATTAATATAATCTAGAGTTTTAGTTTCCCAGTACCAGCAATCACATTTATAATTTTAATATGAATTTATTTAGGAATAAGTTAAAAAATTAAAAAAAATAAGATTATAATCTCATTAAGAGGATTAAGTCTAGTAATTTATAAAAATCATTTAGTTGCTATAAAGCATTAAGAATTGGAGTCACAAAATATTTGAAACATTCTAAAAAATTTTAAAAAAACTTTTATAAATTCTAACTTTATTTGAATGAAAAATAAGAGTGAGAAATACTCTTATAAATAGAAACCACATAAAAATTTAAAAATATTATTAATAAAGAAAGAAATGAATTATATAAGAGTTTATGAGTCCTAAAACAAATAAGACACCAAATTATTTATTAAAGTTGGTTTCAAGAAAATTAACACAAAGTAAGTAGTTCAGTCAACCAAATATAAACAATAAACAACATCAACTATACTCCTAACATCTATTGCTTTTAAATCTTCGTATTCTATTCTGATTTAAATTGATCATTGATTGGCCTATAAGTTTCAAAAAGCTCTTTTTTTAATTTATTGATATTCCCTTCCCAAGTTATTCTTCATCTAATAATTTGTTGATATTACCTATTCAAAATATTCTTCCTATGATTATACACCATAGTTAGGCATTCAAATTATTATTATAACATCTAAAAAATAAAAGTGGATCTTGTTCTTCATTAAATATGGAAACAATTTTAGAAGAAGATATATTATAAAAATGATGGCCCAAGTCTAATTTGACCTAATGAAAATTCTAATTCGAGTTTAAGAGAACTTCATACCTAAAAATTGTTAGTTAAAAGTTGATAGTAGTCTTTATGTAAACTTAAAAAGGCTTTCGTAGCTTTTATCCTTTATGATATCATATTGTGATTCCCATTCCTCTCCTCATAACCTTGATGTCCTTATTAAAGACTAATTCATAATTCATAATTTCTCTTTCTCTCTTGATATGAGAATGGATTAGAAGGATGTCAAGAGTTGTAAATTGCTTATGGATCCACTATTGGCACAATTCCTTACCCCTTATCATTTTGATAAAATAGTACTAGAGGTTTGCTCTTATACCATAAATTTGTTACAACCCAAGGTTGATCCATCTTACTAGGCTTGTGTTAGGATGCCCTTGGTAGTGGAACACATTTCCTAATGAAACTGTTAAGTTAAAGCTAGCCACTTATTGATGCTTCTTTTGACAAATAACAATATAGATAACCGAATTCTCAATAATATATCTTTCTCATAACCATAATAAATCAACTATCCATATATACATTCTAAAGATAATAAACATCAAATGACTTTGTAGAGTGTACTTAAAAGAAGTACTTTATTTATATAGCAACCGGATGAATCTAATAAACGTCGAAACTTAATCCCCTCCTATGAACTTTCTTTCTATTAACTCCTTACTTGAAAATACATATGATATGTTGTCAAATAGGAGAAATAAGAAAGAAATAAATAGAAATAAAGACTATCCCCAACTATATGTAAGAAATCCAACTCTAGGGTCTAAATGGAACTATCACTACTCTAAGATACATACTAGTGAAAGAATATTCTCATGCACAACTTTGGAATAAACATATAAATTTAACTTTAAGGTGTCAAACTAACACACAAGCCATATATCTACCTAATATAGGTGCGTACTAATTCTCCTTAGCCAACAAACCCATTCTTATTGGATATGTCCTATAATAATTCATCTCGAGCAAAGAAAAGGTACTTGCCTCATTCTAGCATTAGCTAATAGATCCATGCCAACCATATTCGTCACTATAACTCAGTGTCATGCATAATAACTACCCTTGTAAGGTGTCAAATGATATAAACAACATAATTTAATCATTCAACACATTTAACATGCATATTAGACACTAAACTATATAAATGCAATCATAATTTTATTTTTTAGTAGTTACAGTTGTTTACTAATGCACAAATTCACAAACCACTTGCTCATTAATCCCTACATGTTTATAAATCGTGGAAAATATACATATTGTACATAAGCTCAACACTTGAAATTTCCAATTCAATGATAATTCTATCAAATATCTTGAATTAGGAATCTTTATTAATCTATTTAAAATAAAAATTAAATGATAAAAATCTTTAATTAATATCTAATAAAATATTTAATATGCATATATAACAAAACAATTAACCTAAAAATTTTAATTGGAATATATTACCAATGTCATATGAAAGGTATTATAAAACTTCTTTTAAAGTATAAATAATAGACTAGACACTCTCTGCAACATATTAGAGTCCAGAAATATGCCTTAATTTTTTTTCATTAACTAAGACCTTTGCCTTTTATTTCTCCTAATTTTTTTAAAAAATGAAAACTATTGTCATAAAAAAATTTTTAAAAAATTTCAAACATACATTTTTTTTTAATTATCAAACATACTTGTCAAGTAGGATTGAGTATCAAAAAACATTTATCAACTAGTATGTAAATTTAGTGTCCTTACAAACTTGCGACACAAAACCTAAACTCTAGTTTGAATGAATTATAAGTGAAAAACCTATAAAAATTGATATGATTTCATATTTCTTAATCATATAATTATAAACATTATTGACCTTTCAACAATAAAAAGTTCACACCAATTAACCAAACTCATACAAGAATCCTAAAAATCTTACCCTTTATAAAATGTATTCAACCAAAATTAGACATCTACACTAAGGAAATTTATTATAATAATGAAAAATCCTCATTAGCACTTGCCTAAAATGTTTTAGAACTCAAAGATGTGATTAACTCTTGTTTCACCAAATCTTGAATTTTATCAACAAGGTATTTCACTCAGTATTGGCCTTTTGTCAAAATGATATTTCACTCTTTTTTTATTAGTGTTTTTTTTCTCAAGTCTTTAAAAGAGGATTAAATATGAACTCAATTTAAGATCAACCTTGTAACAAACTTGAAACTCTAGCAAAAGGAATAAATAAAGTTAGATTATTAAAGAAGAAAAGTTTGAATGAAAATAATTAAAACATAATAGAAATAAGAAATTTTAATCAAGAATTTGAAGGAATTCATCCAATACTTAAGAACTAGTTCAGTCTCAAGATCTTGTGCCTTTGATGGTATTTAGTTAGCTGGAATTAAGAATGATTAGTCTGCAAACTACTAATTTAAAAACAAAAATAATTGAACTTTCCATTCGATTTACACTAAGATTGGTTCTTGATTTAACTCTTCTAGTTTTCAACTTCACTAAAAATTACGACATTTGATTTGATCTTGTTGTGATATTAATCACAAAATTTATTTTCATGAGCTTAAGCAAAAAGAACTTGAATTTTGGTTGATAAAAAATATTGACCAATAAGAAGAAAACAAAGAAACCCAAGATTGACAATTGGAAGATGAAACTCCAATTAAAATTGGAAAAGGGGGGGGGAGGGAGAAGGGAAGATAGACACTTGATTAGAGTCATACGCCAATACTAATTTATGCAAATTTACCAAAGATTACATCTTAGTGAACTCAAAAATAAAATTAAAATCTCAATATGGAAGTTAAATCAAACAATGGTGATCAATCCTTTGACTATACTAGACCAAGAACCAAGTCTATAAGGACTAGAAATTCCATAAAGAAGACTGATAAATTCTAGGTTAGTTCAGTGAAAAACAAAGATGACAAGCACTTTTTTAATTGTAGTAAGGGACCGACTACATAGTCCCCCTTCATGGTCCTCATACCCCCTTTACATCAGCATAATTAGATTATATTAGTGTTGTTAACATTTAAGGGTAAAAGTGTACTTGCAAACAGACAATTTAGCTTCTTGAACCCCCTTCATCTACTGAAAGTACCTAGACCACCACCAATTGACATAAATGTGCCCATTTACCACTGCTTACTTAAAATGATACAACTTTGGAAATGAAGTGTCGACACTCTCAAATGATTGATTTTTTGAAATAAAGTGCCTCATGTGCAAGGATGTCAAAGTTTTATGAGCTTGGATTCTTGTTAGCTTTGTGATATGAGATGCATGCTAACATCCAAGAAATGATGTTGAGAGTGGGTGGCGACAATGGAGTTAATTTTTGGTGTAGTTTGACGTCTACATTCATGATTAACTGTCCCTCTATATTGACCTTACATTAAAACAAATTGGTTGTATAATTTATTCGTGGTCAATGTATGGCATGTCAAAGAAGTATGTATTATGTGAAACAACTTCTTATGTTATGTATGAATTATTATTGAACAGCTTGTACAAATTAGTATAAATATAAGAAACTAGTTATATAGATTGTTTGTTTTCAATGTATGGTTTGTTTAAAAAGTATGTATTAAATGTTATGGCTTCTTATGTTTATATGATATATGCTTGTACAACTTGTCTAAGCCACTATAATTGATTGTCCAAATTAAAGATGCGCTATGTAGGATGGCATAAGTATTTATGTAAATTTTGATTTATAATTATTTAGTTAGGTATAATTTATCTGGAGATAAATAAGTGCATTACCGCTATGCAATATCCTACGTAGTCATGGACTTATCTATATTTATAGTTACAAAAAAGTAAGAGTATTAGGTAAATGCTAATGGATTTGGTGTTATGGAGAGAGTTGGTATGTTAATAATTGTATAGTGGGAAGGTTTTTACAGTGGTCATTTACTCCATTTCAAATCATGGTTTGCCCTACATTTAGTAATTGAATGAGACGTGATCATCGTATAGTTTTTGTAGTTATTAAAGTATTTTATATATCATTGAATATTATGTTTTGGACATGAAACCTTGTCATCGGGCTTGTACAACTTCATATATATTTTGTACAATCATTTATGAACAGTGTATAAAAGCATGGATAGATGGATAACATGTTGTTCCTACATCCTAAATAAAAGATGCTATATAAAA
>JAOXYD010021601.1:0-14586 GCA_028565735.1 Pinacopodium congolense
TTTGGGGTAGGTGAACTTCCTTAAAAAATTGCCTTGTGTCCTTCTCTATCTCTCTCATTGCATTTATTTTGATATTGCCATTGTCATTCCATAATAGGTTGAATTGTGGTTTAATGATTGCATTTAGTTTTCCAATTGAATTAAGTTGATAATTTTGAGTTTGGAAAAAGTTTTTAATACCCAATTCACCCCCCCTCTTGGGTGCCATAGGACTTATAGAAGTTCAAAAGAGTGCATACATTTCTCATCAAAATCAAATATTACATCTTTGGTCAAAAGATCAGTAATAGGTTTAGTAATCTTTGAAAATCCTTGATAAATCTTTTATAGAATTTAACATAACCCAAGAAACTCTTAATTGCTCGAACTAAATCTAGAGATGGTAGTTAAGGAATGACTTCTATCCTAACTAGCTCTACTTCTATGCCCTGACTTGATAGTTTATGACCTAATACTATACATTCTTGTATCATAAAGTAACATTTTCCCTAATTTAATACCAATTTTTCTCTTCACATCTCTTCAGCACCTTATCTATATTTTTCAAACAAAAATCAAAGGACATGTCAAACACTAAAAAATTAGCTATGAATACTCCGATACAAGATTTAATCATATCTGAAAAGAAATCTAACATATAATGCTAAAAGGTGGTAGGTGCATTGCATAGATCAAAAGACATGTGCTTATAAGCAAATGTGCTATAAGGACAAGTGAATGTAATTTTCTCTTGATCGTTAGGGGCTACAGGTATTTGTAAATAACCACTGTATCCTTCCAGTGCACAATAAAAGATGTGCCTTGCCAATTTCTCAATAACTTGATTAATAAAAGGAAGTGGGAAATAATCTTTTCTCATCGTGTCATTTAACTTTTTGTAATCTATATACATATGCTAACAAGTGACCTTTCTTAGTATTATTTTTTCATTGTGCTCATTTTGTGCCATAATGATACCACCTTTCTTGGGTACCACCTAAACTAGGCTAACCTAAGGTGAATCAGAAATTGAGTAAATTATTATGAAATCTAGGAACTTAATCACTTTATTTTTCATAATCTTCTTCATATTAGGATTTAATCTTTACCGTGGTTGGACAAATGACTTACTACTTTCTTCATAAAAATTACGAGTATAAATAAAAGGACTTAAACATTTTATTTATGAAATGATCCAACCTATAGTTCTAATATGCTCATATAACACTCTCAATAAACTACACTCTATACTTTCATTAAGTGCAGATGAAATGATAACAGGTAATTATGATGGGGAACTTAGAAAAGAATACTTAATATGCGAAGGAAGGGGCTTTACTTCTAAATTTAATGGCTCTTCTATTAATGGCTTTGGTAAAGGCTTAGTAGACCTTTCCAAAGCATCAAATTTCCTCAAAGGATTCCAGTTAGAAGACACATGTCTTGCATCTAAAGCTCCTAATCCTTAATAATTTTTGCTTCATTCAAATCTAGTGACTAGTAATGATTTAACACCTTCTGTAAAGGATCAAAACATAATGCTATCGAATGGTCACTCATGCAATGTTGAATTCTTATAAAATTAAAACATTCATTATCTATGGAATGATGCATTGCCCTGAACATATCAAACTCCACTTCTTCATCCTAGAATTACAAAATTAAATTTCTACCATGCACATCAATAAATGCCCTTATTGTAGCCATTAATTATGGTCTAAGAATGATGGGTACCTTATAGTCGTCTTCCATATTTAACACCACAAAATTTATGAGGAAAATATGTGCATTGATAATCGCTCGTGGATAGGTAATTGAACAATCTACCAATTGCATTAAAACTATTATGGGCTTTGGTTCTTCCAATCCTAATTTCTTAAAGATAGAGAAGGGAATAAGATTAATACAAGCTGCAAGATCAATAAGTGCCCTATCTATTTGCAAATTACCTATTGCATAAGGAATGGTAAAACTACTAAGGTCCTTTAATTTAGGAGGCAACATCTTTAATAGAATTGCAGAATATTCTTCATTCCACTTAACAGTTTTATAATCTTCTAATTTCCTCTTCTTTGATAGAATGTCCTTTAAAAACTTTGCATAGCTTGGCATTTGTTTTGTGGCCTTAGCAAATAGGATGTTAATATGTAATTTCTTAAACATCTCTAGAAACTTCTCAAATTGCTTATCCAATTGTGCATTCTCTAACCTTGGGGGTAAGGAATTCGTGGTTGGATTTGGTCTTGATTTTCATTAATCACTTCCTTACCTTTCTCTTTTCTTTTAAATGCTTCCACCATTGTTTTATCATTTTTCTCAATTTCTACAACACTCTTCTTTTCCACTTCCCTACTCTTCACTTCTTTACCACTTCTTAAGGTAATGGCCTTGGCATGCTCCCTAAGATTACCTTCAATTCTGCTTGGTACTTTCCAAGAAGCTGCTCTTGTAAAAGCTAAGCAATTTGGCGAACTTGATTCTCCAAATTCTTAATTGTTATTTCATGATTTTGTAAGTGAAATTCATTACCCTACATAAATTTCAACATTGTTTCTTCCAAACTTGATTTTTCAGGTGGAGGTGAATTTTGTCTAAAACCTGGTAGTGGGGCTCTTTGCGGTTGGGTTGGGGTTGGTATGTGTTTTGATTATATCTTCAAGCAAAGTTTGGGTGGTTTATCCATCCTAGATTATAGGTATTCGCTTAAGGATCATTCCTTTACTTATTATAACTCACATTTTAGGCTTAATCAAGCTCTCTAACAAAAGAACTATCTACTTGGCAATCTAATGATACATGGAAGGAACTACCATAATACTTACATTCAACTTGATTTCTAATTCTATTACTTCCAACTCTACTCACCTAATTATCTAATTTCTCATTCAAGGTATACATTTGAGCTGCTAAAGCAACTGTATCATTTATAGCATGTACCTTATGTGACTTTTTTGGATGATGTTCAGAATTATATTGGAAATTTTTGGTTGCCATCTATTCAATCAAATTATAAGCTTCATCTGAAGCTTTATGCATAAAGCTTCCTCCAGCTGCAACATCTATGATATAGCGAGTAAAGGGTGTGAGGTCTGTATAGAATATATCCACTTGTTACCAAGTATTAGAACCATGGTTAGGACACTTTGCCAATATTTCCCTATATCTTTCCCATACCTCATACAAACTTTCATTTTCATCTTATACAAAAGAACTAATTTCAGTTTTCATCTTTGTAATTTTTGCAGGCAGAAAAAACTTATCTAGAAACAATTTCATCCAGGTGTCTCATGTTGTAATGTAACCAGGAGGATAAGTATTTAGCCATGCTCTAGCCTTATCTCTAAAGGAAAATGGAAACAATTTAAGCCTAACAGCATCATCAGACATACCATTATTCTTGAAAATATCACAAATATCCAAAAAAAAATTTGTAAATGCTCATTTATAACTTTAAGAGTTGTACCACCAAACTGAGAAACCTAACTATTGAGATTATACTATGAGGGTTTCAAAATTATTGACATTAATCTTAGAGCACACAATGTTAGCCATAGATTGCCCTCTATTGCCTAATTCTAAATCCATAATAGCTAAGAGTCTAGCACCCTCTTGAGATCTATTCCTATTTGTTCCGGTGGATCCATATCTAAATCAAGTGATTAGTTACTAGAAATCTCTACTCCTACAGTTTCAAATGTGCTCGCTTGAGTTTCTTTCTTTTGCTTTCTAAGTGATCATTCAAGTTCCTGATCAAATTTTAACTTCTCAAGTTTTTGTCCTCGATTATACATATAATATTAAAGCAAACAAAGAAATAAAGCAAGATATCTAATAACTAAAACTCACAAAATAAATAAAGAAAGGACAAACAAGAAAAACACATTTAAACAATATAAACAACTCTAAACTAATCTTTATCAAATTTTCTTAATATTCCAATTATAATTGGCGTTGATCCCCAACAACGATGCCAAAAACTTATTGTTGGTTTTCTAATAAGGCCAATTGATCCAAATTTAATTCACAATTTAAGTTCTTTAATAACACTTTTCTTTCTTTAAAAAATAACAAACAAACATTAATAGAAAGTATACTAATCGCAAGTAATATATGGAATAATTAAAACCAAGATATTGCTCCACAGGGAAAGTGCCAAATTGAAAGTACTAGGTCAAATTAGGTTGCAATTATCTAGAGAGACTAAATCGAATGAAACTATAAAATAAACTTACCAAATGAATTTGAAAGTGTCAAGTTATGCAAAATAACTTAGTTGATAAAAAGGATTGTCTAATTGAATGGAATAGGTTGGGAAAATGCTCGTTAATGATCTAGATGGATTAAAAATATATTAGGAGGATTGTTCTAGGGTCACTTCACTAATTTAAAGCAATGTTATGGTTAAAACAAAACTTTAAATCTAATTACCTAAGTTGGAGTTTGGTTATGCCGCAATCTTAAGCAATAGGCTTTAAAATTAAGAAGCTTAATCTAAAATTTCCAATTTTCATATTAGAACCCTTAAGATAAATTAAAAATTTGTTATTCAATGTCTTAAATGAGGTTGCTTAAGAAATTTTCCAACAAATTAAGTAGATTTCTCGGATCTTAACTTATTTCTTAATTTTATTCTAAATGTTTATTTTAGAATAAGCATTAGTCTCATCATTTAACTAAAGAACAACCCCTAATCATGCATGGAATCATATTCAGCATATCTTTAAATCATTTCAAAAGAATTTCCTAACCAAAAATAGATTCAACAACTCATTAGAAGCAAGAAATGGATTGAGACATGTTTAGAGTGTACTATAAACAAGCCTTAAACATGTTTCAACATGTTTACAAGATTGAATCATTTGTATGAGCCTCAACAATCCCAAATACAACTTCATATATGCAAAACAAGATCAAAATGATGAAGAACAAGAAAAACAACCTTAGAATCTAAGGTGATCTTATTTCTCTCTTAATTTCATGTTCTCTCTGTTAGTAAGTTGCAACCAATTAGATTGAGAGATCTAGCTTGTTTTTTTCTTGACTGTTGATAAAACGGCACTCGAAAAGGAGTACAACGGCGTCGTAATACTGCTACTATTTGAGTCTTAGAAAAGAGCTAAACGGAGGTCTCAAAAGTTTAAACATGGGGCCTTCTAGACCCACCATTTTGCTCCTAATCTATCTCTATTCTTTGCATTTTCCTTGATTCCATTCCAATTAGGTTGCCATCTATAATTTAAACAATTAAGAACACAAATTGAACAATTTAAGCACAAAATATGAGTAAATGCATAACCAAATAACATGAAAAACCATATAAATTAAACTCCTATCAATAAATCACTAGTCTCCATCAATCTCTTCACCTTGCATTTAATGGCATGTACTTTAAGTTTTGTTACCAATCCCTTTGTCATTGCTTGGCTAGAGGGTTCTCACATGAAGGGTCTTTATCATCGTTGTTGATAAGGAGAATTATCAATGAAGACATTATTAAGTTTATTGTAGAAGATAATGGTATTTTTTCCATGCCTTGAAACTTTAAAACTTTCTCTTTAAGAACTTTGTTTCTTCTAGATCAAATTCTTATGATTTTTGTAACAAAATGCTTTCTTTTTTCTTTCATTTTTGTGAGTAATATGTTCATGTTTTGTTTTGTATCAGTTTAATTTGATAGCAGGTTCCCAATTTATGGCAATTGTTTCATTTGGTTATGTTGTTCAAATTTAGACTTCAGTTTTTATTTATCAGCGTGTTGATGTAAAATTCGAAATAAGTTGCATTTGATTTAAATCTTTTTCCAAGTTACTACCATTTTTTTCACATTTTTATTTTAAATTTTTATGATTATTGTGCCCAATTTTGTAATGTTTTATTGATTAGTAAATTATGTTTATTTTCTCAACTTTACCTACTTTATTCTTTTACTTTATTTAAGGTAAAAAGCCCATTTAAACCATAGGGTTTAGACATGAATTTGGATCAGACCCTAACATTTTGGGGTGTTTAAGTCAAACCTTAATTTTTTTTAAAACATTTAAGAAGAACCCTAACGTTTGTAAAACATTTGAAATACATACCTTATAGAGTAACACTATTAAGTTTTATTGTTAAGTGTCACGTGGCATCACATGGTGACACAATTTTATTTTTTTTAAAAATTAACTGTGGCTCTAGATCAATTAGGCTCCACTGCCCATCCCTCATTCTCCCACTTTGATTTTCTTGATGGTGCTTCTCCTCCATTAATGAGCTCGAAAAGTTGTAGTCAGCCTTTGCAGTGCCAAAAACCAAACTTCCATGATGAATTTCATGCATTCAGAATTCAAATCGCAGTTAAAGGTCACCAAACAGGAGGCCAAAACAAAGAAATAGGAGGAATTGAATGTTACTGAGTTGATTAATGAATTGATTCAATCTCTAGATCAATCCATGAAGAATTGTAAACCGTTAAGGGGCTAAGAGAATAGATAGGTCGAGTTTGAAACTTGTCCTTAGGATGAGGAAGTGAACTCTGAAGAAACTCAACTAATGCTCTGAGCCACATGTCTGGAAGTAGAAGCTTTTGGTATATCGATAGTGCTTTCAATACAACATACTGACATCTCAAAAACTGAAAACATAATGATTGAGCTTTCGTAGGAGGAATATTATGAGTTGAAAAAAAGAGCCAAAGATGAGGCACTTGCATAGTGGAGGATTAACTTGTCCATGGAACATAAACTTTACGACGGAGGCAAGACTAAAATTGGCTCTATTGAGGTTAAGAGAACTAAACTCCTTTGGTAGTTTGATGAGGATCATAAATGACAAAAAACCAATTGAAACTTCTCAAAGCTGTTTGTCCAACAGTATCATTTAATAATTAAGCAATGGGATAAACTCTGAACAATAGTTTAGAGCTTATGTCTGTATGTATACGTACCTTCATTAAATGCATGTTGAACTCTTTAATTTTTTAAAGCAAGTTATGATCCAAATCAGTTGTAGATTTAGGAGAAAGTTCCATAGAAACATTAGAGATTGTTTTCAAGAGGAAAACATGATCTGCAGTCTATGTAATTAAATCAGATTCAATGCCTTGAGCACCTTCAAACACATCATCAACAGGTGAGCCATTAAGCCCATTGGTTAAGCCATGTTTGTCAAACAGCTGCCAATGATGATGCAGAAACTCCTAATTAATGGCTTTTGGAAGCTAATTTGACACCTCTGAAAGAAGAAACCAAGAACTAGCAAGGGCTGTCCATTTGTCTAATGGCATTGAATTATTCAGCTTAATGTACTTTGATGTCCTAATGATGTTTTGCAATGCACCTAAAATTTTTGTTTTCAGCCATTTCCTTTTACTCAGGCTTGTGTAGATTTTCTTTACCCAAGGTGTCACCTCTCTATTGCAAATCTCATCAAAAGAATCAAAATTTCTTCAGGAAACTTTAAGTGTTACTCTCTTTCTACATCTTTTGGTTTCACTTTAGTGTGAGATAAAGTAGATCCATTTTCTGGTGTCTTAGAAGAGCTTGCCTTGGAAATGCACTGCCAAGAAGAAGAAATGAAATGGTAGAGCAAGAGTTTTGGTAAGGGGATGGGTGGTGGAGCCCCAACTGGTCTGCAACCATAGTTAATTTTTTTAAAAATAAAATAGCACAACATGGCATCATCACATGATACCACATGGAACTTAACAATAAAACTTAATAGTATTAGTTTATAGGGTTTGTTTCAAATGTTTTACAAATGTTGAAGTTATTTTTGAACATTTTAAAAACATTAAGGTTTGTTCTAAACATTAAAAATGTTAGGGTGTAACCTAAATTCAGTGTAAACCATAGGGTTTTAATGGACCTTTTGCCTTTAATTAATGACTAATATATTCGTCCATGTGTTTTTGTAGGTTTTCATGGTTTTGCACTAAACTACTGCTAGTGACAATTTATGTTGTTGGATCTAAACAATATTTAGACTCACACAAGGTTACCAATGTTTCTACTTTTTAATAAGGACTTGTGATCCATTTTGCTGATAGAGCTATGCATACGTAGTCCTTATGGCAATTTTGTGGTAAAAATCCTTTTCCTTTTACAAATAAGTGTGAGCTATCCAGCAATTTCTACAGTTTATACAATTTTAAGTTTTATGGGTCCACAATGTTGGTCAAAGTTGTCATTGGATAAGTTTAGATTCGTGAGTTTATTTAGATGAAGTATTATAAACCAGGAGAATGAAAACAAGATTATAAGCTGCCATCAACTCCTTATTCCACCATTGCTTTACTTATAAATATTGTATTCAATGTGTTTATTTTACTAAATCTTTATGTTAATGTAGTTTAACCTTTTATTGAGAACATTAAGTTTTGTTTCTTGACATTACAACTATGACCTCCTTTTAGCACATAATCTTTGATATTGTTCTTATGTTGAGTCTAGAAATATCCATGCATTTTATTAATATAAGTGAGCTAAATCCATAAACAATGCAATAATATGCTAACTTGGATTATTGATTTTGGTAGGTTTCATAATTACTTCTAAATTGGATGTTAAGGATGTAAATCTGAGAGGAGAGATACGAAAGATTACGATAAATTTTTTTGTGACTTTTATGACTTAGAAAATGTATCTTCAAAATCGTGAAGTTATGATACTTCTCTAGACTTTAACAAATCTTTAAAGAGACCTTCAATAGTCATATTAATTACTCTTGGTTTTTGTTTTAAGAAGAATGAATAGAGATCCATTTTTTTACCTGTGGCTACAACCCAACATTATTGACCTAGCTATTTAAGTCGAATAGTTTTAAAGTGAGATCTGGGAGATGCATATCGATATGTTTTCATTCTCATTAGCTTGAGTCAAATATATGTATATATATATATATATATTTGTAGGGTGATGATAAAATTACTTTTAATGTGCAGACTATCTTCTTTATGGAATTATACCCTTCTAAAATTTAGAAACTAGTAGAACGACTGATTAATTATGTTATTTAGAAGGAAAATATTCTTGTTTGTAGCAAAGATAATGTGTACTTTATTTAAGTCTATTATTGAGTTTGTGATAGCATTCTAGTAGTTAAAATTTGGGATTTTGATAAAGAATGATTATGAAGAACCTAAGATTTTGAGTAAGAATGACTAGGAAGAACCTAAATAAAACAGAATAATTTTGTTTTAAATTTCAGTTTCCTACCTTTATAAATATTACAATTGCATAATTTTTATGAATGGTGTTAAATAAGGGCCTTTTATACCTTTAGTTATTCCACCAATAATTGTTCATATAGACCTTTAGTCAATTTGGTTGACAATGCCATGATCTTTAAAGGTGTACCTTGTGATAAGTGTTACTTGTATAATTGCAGTGGATTAATCATAACTTGATTTATTATTTGACTCTTCTTATGTGTCTCAAGCATTGGTAAGACATCGACTTGAACTCTATGCATCTGCATCAATGCAGTTGACTTATTTTTATGTTTATTCAGTATTTTTCTTGATTATTGATGTTTACTAGTACTCTATTATATCCTAATATTTCATTTAATATGCAATAATTCTATAATTTCCATTGGAAGTTAATTGAATATTTTGAATTTTATGTTTAGTACATGATAAGATTGAATTTTCTTAATAACAGTTTATTATTTGAATACTCAATTTATGTTATATTGTGTTTAATGATAATTTTATTCTCTTAACATAAATTTTAGGTCAAAGCATGACGAATTTAAAGCAATTTGAGAAAAATCCAAAGATTGTATTAATTTAAAAAAAAGAAAAATTCAGTTGAAAAGCAAGCTGCATTTGCGTTTTGAGCTCACCGTTTGCATTAATCAAAATGGTGAGTACAAGAGGCAATAGGAGGAGGCTACAAGCAAACTCGATAAATACAAGAGAGGGGTTTGTTTTGGCTAAATTAATACATAAAGACCAAGGGAGAAGAAGGGGACAAGTGGGACGAGTTGGTGGCTGAGAGTCTGGGAGTCTTGGCTTGGATGGCTTGGAGTTGCTTGACCAGAGAAGGACGGACGAGCACCAGGAGACGAGAGTCACACTAAGAGATGAGAGTCAGCTGCATGGCTCAATAGTGGACGACGCTGCCCTTGCATGGATCGAGAGGAGAGTTGCTGCATTATTGGATTTAATTTGAATTAACCACTATTCACCTATGGTTTTTGAGTTAGAAACTGACGTAAAGCTTCCTTTTCCAGTGTTCCTTTGTTTTGTCCTTTCGTTTACTGTGCAAGTCTTTTGTTCATTCGTTTGATTTGCTTTATTATTTTTGTAATTTCTGATTTGCTTATTCTTTAGATAGTCGATTATTGCTTGGTTAGTTTGTTCTTATGTTTTAATTTTCTTATCCAATCTTTAACATTGTTTACTTTCAAATATGAATGATAATTCCATATTTATTTTTGATTAAAAAAAGTTTTTGCTTTTTATGAATGTGAGACTGACATTGGATTAGATATTCAAGAAACTTACTTTATGAAGAATAAGAATAACTTCTTTACTTTTTGTTGCTGGCAAACTATTTTTATAGTAATGTCGAAGGTAAAGAAGGGGAATTGTAGATACTAGTTTGTTAGGATTCTTGCTTATTATTTTCCTTTTCTTTTATAAATTTTATTAAAATTTATAAGTTTATAAGAAATGCAATGTAATTTAGAAGATGCAATAGAAAATTTGATTCAACTGTTTATACATTGACGAAGTGGTTAAAAAATTATGCTAAGGCTTTGCCAATTATCAAAATCGATAATTTTTGGCATGTTTTATGTAGAGGCATTTCTTTAACTTAACGATGCATAGATTTTAGGCATGTAAATGAAAAGTTCAGGTATCATCAACAAATATTATAAGAAAGTTAAATCTTGTCATAGGTTCTCCAGTTCATCATGTTTACTTATTCCTTATAGAACATTTATCAATAGTTAACTGTTTAATGTTAGGATGATAAATATTACATCTTCTTGACAAATAAAACAATCTATAAAGCATGTGAAATAATACTTCTTGGCAAACAAAGCAACCTGTAAAACATCTAAAGTAATACTTCGTTTACAAAATTATTATTTGATCTTAAAAAGAACTCAGGTTACAAATAAGAATTCCAAGTTGGAGCTACTTATTCAATTAGAAAAATTATAAGATAAGAATCCTCACATTATATCATTAGCATTACTTTTACAAAATTTCATATAACTTTCTAGCTATTCCTTTAACTATGTTATTGCTAATACCCATATTTCTTTTTGATAAGTGGATGGACATCAACGATACCATATAAAGTTTCTAAGAATAATAGGATCACCAAACCAACTCTCCATAAGGATCTCATTCTTAACTTGCAATTGGAGAACCTGTTACAAGATTCAGTTGTTAATTAATTGCCAACTTGTTGATTTGGTTAACTTACTTATTAATACAATTAATGTATTATATATACTTTCCTAATTAGATAGTCAAACCTAATTTAAAGGAGCTGATAGCCTAATTAAAGGGACTAACCTATTTCCTCTTTTGCATATTCCTTATTTAGGTAGGGCTTTTGCTATATCTATGTAGACAAACGTTTCTCTAATAAGAGATATAAGTTCAATTGCTTAAAATCCTATGTATTTGATATGGTATTGAAGCCCTTGATCTCTTCATAGCCATAGTTTAGTTTTTTTTTCTAACTTTTGGTTCGTAGTTCCTAGTTCTTTAGCAGCCTCATGTCTTCAGATAAGTAGTCCTTCCTAATTCGTTTTAATAGTAAAAATTACTCAGCCTGGGCATTCCACTTCAAGATATATGTTAAAGGAAGATATTTATGAGGTCATGTTGATGGCAACAAACCTACTCCTAAGCAAGGTATGGAAGAATATGCCAAGCTGGAGTTCATGGATACACAAATGATGGCATGGATTTTTGGCTTTATAAAACCTAACACTGTTTTGAATCTCCAACCCCTAGACTACAATTGATATGTGGAATTAACTAAAGAAAATCTATAGCCATTAAAATGAGGCTTGTAGATTCTAGCTTGAATATAAATTATCAATGATTCATCAGGATCATCTCTTTATTTCTAATTTTACTCTAGCTTTATGAATCTTTAGGCTAATATATTGATATAATTTACATTACCTTACCTTCTGAAGGTCTTGCTACTATCCAATCTATTCATGAAATTACAAAAGGGATCAATTTCTCATGAATTTGAGATTTGAATTTAAGGGTACTGAGTCTAAGCTTATGAACCAAAATCCTGTTCCCTCCTTAGATATATGACTAAATGATCTACTATGATAGGAATAACGAAATCTCATTTAACTAACCATGGAACAACAAAGATCCACATCAGTTCCAATAACTTATGCAGCACAAGAGAAGCTAAAAGGTAAGTAAATAAGGGTTGTTCAATGTTTTTACTACAAAGGATTTGGTCATTATGCCTCAAATTATCCCAAAAAATTCTATAATTAGTGCAAAAGAGATAGTCATATTATCAAGGAATGCCCAATCTGACCTCTCAAGAAATCGGAAACAACATTTATTACTGTGGTTGCCTCTCCTAATACTGGTTGTTCAGCGGATGTAGTACTGTTAATACAAAATGCTCCTACTCTTGCTAAAACTCTAACACTTGAGATCGTGCATTTCTTTAGACTGCTAAAACTCTAACCCTACATTCTCCACCTTAGGACTCTCAGGTAAACCCTTATCTACTTCATTAACTTGGTTTTGTGATTTCGAGGCATCCAATCATATGATAAATAATGCTCAAATCCTAACCAGTCTAAAGAAATATTCTAGAAACCTTGAAATTCCTACTACAGATAGCAATTTATTACCCATTACAGCTACTATTAATATTTCTCCTTCTTTAACTGATGTTTTTGTCTCTCCAAGCCTTGCCATTAACCTTATTTCAGTTAGCCAATTGGTTGATAATAATTTTATAGTAGAATTTTCTAAATCTAGTTGTGTTATGGAGGATTAATAGTTGGGGAAGAAGATTGTAAGGGCGCTTAAAGTAGGACATGTTTTTCCTCTCCAATTTCCTTTTTCACTATGTCTTTCATTTCCTTTTGTCACTTGTAATCTTACTCATGTTGATTATTGAGTATGTCACAAGCTTCTTGGACATCCAAACTCTAATGTACTCCATAATTTGCTAAATGCTAGTTTACTTAGGAATACAAAGCATATTTTTATTGATGATGTTCAATTTGATTGTGATTCTTGTAAACTTGGTAAAAGTAAAACTATGCCATTTACTACTCACATACCTAATCATGTCCAACCTTTCGAAATGATACATAGTGATTTATGGGGTATGGCACCAATTATATCTCATGATAATTACAAGTACGTTGTCACTTTTATTAATGACTATAGTTGTTAGCCCTATGGCACCCAAGAGGGGGGGTGAATTGGGTGTTTAAAACTTATTGCAGAATTAAAACACTTTAAACACCTAAGGCTAATTTAAACAATATGAAATTCTTAACCAAATTTCAACTTAAATGGAATGCCAACCTTTATGTCAATGTTAAGCAAATTCAATCAATAATTAAAAACACACACATATGCACAAATATAAAAGAGAGAGGGAAGAGATCAACACAAAGATTTATAGAGGTTCGCCTACCCCAAAGATAGACTACGTCCTCTCTCTAACTACTTGTTGGAAATTCACTAACACCTAATCTTATTTTAATTGGGCGAAGAGTATCTTTTATAACAATCATGGTTAAAGGTCAAAAGAAACCTTTACAACAATCTTAATTAAAGGCCAAGAGGAATCTTTACAAAAATCTTGATTCAATGCCAAGAGGAACCTATACCAATCTTATTCTAAGGTAAAGAGAAACCTATCAATCTTGCTTTTCGCAAAGAGGGTGAAGAGCAACCCTTTACAACAATCTTTTTATGGCAAAGAGGAGTCTTTACAACACAACCAAAATTTATAGCTTTTGTCCTACAAGGATAGCCCCTAATCCAAGCTCTCTTGAACTTTAAACCAAGCTTATATAGCTTATGACACTCTTGATCAAAATCAATATAAGATAAGGGCTCAAATGCAACAAATGCAACATAGAATGTCAATGCACAATTAAGGCCTAATCTAATTCAATTCACAATAAATTATTAATGCTATTTAAATCTTGATTTCTACAAGCCAAGAGTAACCTAATAACTCTATTTTAAATGGTAAAGAGCAGCCAATAAATCAACCACAATTAATAAAAATTAATTTTCCCAAATTATGTAACTAAATACACCTTCAATGGTGTTTCACTAAACCACATGCAATAAAACCAATTTTGAAAATTTTAGAGGCAAACCAAAATTATAACAAGCCTCCTGACACTTCAATATATCACAAAAAACTTAATTCAATTACCAAAAATGTTATTAAATTATCAAATATTCCGATTAAACATTCAACCATGCAATATGTCCAAAATATGTAGTCTTAAGAGTTTACTCTATAAACTCATGAATTTAGTCACCTAAATGATGCCAATTAAATGTAATAAACCTACTGAAACATCAATATATATGTTAACAATAAATTACAGCAGTAAACACAATTTTGGCACATCAATTGA
>JAOXYD010021620.1:0-14584 GCA_028565735.1 Pinacopodium congolense
CTTTATTACTTTTGCGATAGGTGCACTTGCCTTAAAAGTACATTGGTTTCAAAGTAAAAATCATTTCGAACGTCTGTAAATTTTAAAGTCACCTAACCAACGCAATAGGCTTCAACAACTAGATGGTTGATTTTTTATAGATGTGAAGCTTACTTAGCCCATGTTTTGGATTCAAGGGAGGAGAATTTTAAGTTGGAGTCCATTCCAATAGTGAGTGAGTTTCCTAAGGTACTTTTAGATGATTTACCAAGGTTGTTGTTTGCTAGTTTTAAGTATAATGCAAGTATACAAGTTGTAACTTATAATATAACTGATATCAATCCCACGAGAATTGATTCTAGACACCTAACAATCTGAATGGCATTTTGTTTAAGATAAACAAAAAATAATAGAAACTGAAAATTAAGCTTAACTAACAAAATCAAAACTTGAATGAATGTAATAGTAGAACAAAGCAAAACAAAGAAGATTCTCAACAGTGGAGACTTAGGGGTTATTCTATCCTTGTTTATCTTCCTTTTACCCTTTTCATTTAATTATGTTTGATGCTAGATATCCAATAGTTGATTACCTCTCTAGAGATCTAACTAATTAATCATAATTGAACTACCTAAAAGTTGAATTGTAACCTCTCAGCTCATAACACTACTCTTAAATAATCCAATTGGATTTAAAGCAATCCTAAGGAAAAATAACAAATAATTAAGATCTCTCTTTAATCACCTATTAATCAGTTAATTGCAAGTTAGTTAAGGTACCAACATTTGTTGTGCACCCTAGCTCAAATAAATTAAAAAAATCTCTCAATTCAATGTGTTCTAGGGTTATAATTGTGGTTGCTAGGGTTTCTTGACTTCTTTTGTTTCCAAAATAGCATAAAACAAAATTAAACATGTCATCCCCACTAATTTGTTACGTCAGCTTTTTTATCTTTGATCTTAGCTCGGTATTTTTGCTATATCTTCATCTACAGACCTCAAAATGTCATATATTAGATATATAGTCTCCTCACATGTTGGTCTAGCACTTATAAATTTTTATAACAATTAAAGCTCTATAAGTGCACATAATTCCTTCCCAAAATCAGTTGTGCCTAATCTAGTGTTCCAACTTAGCTTGTTATAATCTTTCCTTTGTACCTTCTTTATAATTCGTCATATAACTTTAATATTTGATGTGGAGCCTCCTAACATGATGCTCTATGTCCTTAAATTGATCCCACACCTCTTCTAGATCTAAAAGTACCTTAAAATGTTGACAAAATTGTTGTATAACCTGAATAATCATTAAAAAAAACAACATAAGAAGCATCTAATTAAAAAATTAATCTAATATGCACCTAAAATCATTTTGAATTTCCTCTCAAATCTAACGTAAAGATCATGAATACATGCCTAAAAGATGTATAATTAGGTGATATTAGTTTCCACCAACAAGGGAGGTAGACTATACTATTGAGACCATACCAAGAGTGGCACCTATCTCCATTGCACTGTACATGATGGCTTTTATGGAACTTAAGGAGTTGAAAAAGCAGTTGGAGGAGCTTTTTGAGAAGGATTTATGAAACCTAGTATGTCACTGTATGGAGCACCAGTATTATTTGCTAAGAAGAAGGATGGGAGTATGCGACCATATCTCCATTACTGTAAGGCCAATTTGATATCACTTTTTTTTAGCTCAAATAAATTAATCAACTAATATTCAATTCAAATCAAATACCAAATCAACTTATCGACTGTGTACCAATCACAAGTAATAAAGATGAGCAAATTTAAGACTCTAGATGTTGAATCCATAGAGAGAATGTGTATTAGTGATTAACAATTAAATCACAATTATCTCAAGAACTAAGGGCCTAAAAGAAAAGGGTTAGATAGACTTAATACAAACTATAAACACCTAAAAACTTTCCACCTTTGTAATTGAATTCCAAATTGTCTAAGGATTACCAAATGATTAAATTGCTAAGGACTAGAATTCAAATGTCTTAAGTAAGTTATGAAATGTTGGCATCATTAATCTAGGGCCTTCACTAATTCAAGACAAGCTATGGTTAAGTCATTATCTTTTCTCTAACCATCCTAAATTGATCTTTGGTTATTTCAATAATTAATAGGCATTAGGCTTAAATTTTAAGAAGTTATAATCATAAATTTCATTTAAGATTAATGCCCTCATGATAACCAAAGTACATTTCTCGAATCCAAGGATTAAACCATGTTGTTTATAGATTTTTCCAATGATTTAGGTAGATATTATCGAATCCTAAACCATCTTTAATCATATTTTAAACTACCAACCTAAAATAAGCATTAAACACTCACATAAACAAATATTATTATACAAAATTGTGTTAATTATGCACTTACGACATTCAATAACCTATCTAAAGATATAATTTAGCTTAAAACATCATAAACATAAAAGAAATTCAAATTGAAATCAAAGCAGCCCATATTAACTCATGTATATGAACAAAGGGATGAAATAAGGTAAAAAAGGAGTTTAGATTTCACCAATTGATGATGCAAAGTGTACCTTGAATCTCCTTAATCAACTCCTAAGAATCTTTACAATAACCTATATTTACAAGCATAGAAGCTGGAAAAGAGAAAAGAAAAGAAAACATAAGAAAAATCTAAGAACTACCTAAGGAAAAGAGAAAGGGAGGTTTGATCTGAATTCCCCTCTTAAATCCATTGTTAGCTTTTTCAATTTGGTTCCTAGACCTTCTTATATTTATTGGCTGCAAGTAGGAATAAGTGGGATAAGTTTCAGCACAAGTTGGAGCAAGTTTTAGCTAGAAAACGCATGACTACACACTTAAACGGTGGGTTAAGAATGCCGCCTTTTAAGTCTCTAGAATGCAAGTAAAACAACGCCTAGCTAAGTAAAATGATGCCTAGCTGAGTAAAATAGTAGGCTAGCTAAGGTGTCGTTTTACTTCTGGTTTCTGACTTTTTCTTTCCTTTTCTCAAATTTTCTTGATGTTTTGGCTTCCAACCTACATATACATGAATGTAAATGATATTTAAACACTTTAACATCAATTTGGAGCAATTAAACATTAATTTGGCATAAAATGGCTATAAATATATAATAAAATCCAAGCTTAACAATTACAGACAGTTTAACAAGGTGATTATTAAGACCAAAGAACCTTTGTCGAGGAAAGATGACTTGTTAAATCAGTTGAGGGGAGCAACTATCTTTTCCAAGAATGATTTGAGGTCAAGTTATTGGCAACTAAGGGTAGCTGAGACTAACATTCCTTAGACTGCTTTCTGAATTTTTTACAAACATTATGAGTTCTTAGTGATTTCTTTTATATTAAACAATGCTCTAGCAGCATTGATGGCTTTGATGAACTGAACTTTCCAAGAATATTTGGATGAGTTTATTATAGTGTTTATTGATGACATTTTGGTTTACTCGAAGAGTTGAGAGGAACATGAGTAGCATTTAAGTTTTGTTTTGTAGACTTTGAGGAATGGAATGTTATATTCTAAACTCAGTAAGTGTGAGCTTTGGATGGGGAGTGTGGTGTTTCTTAGACATGTGGTGTCACGAGATGGAGTTACGTTTGATCCTGCTAAAGTAAAGGCTATTATAAAGTTAGAATTGCCAAAAAGTGTTTTTAAGCTGAGGAGTTTTCTAAGATTGGTTGGGTATTATCTGAGGTTTGATGAGGGACTTTCTCTTATTGCGAGTCCTTTGACTAATCTGCTAAGGAAGGGATTACAGTATGAATGGATTGATAAGTGTTAGGGGAATTTTGAGGAGCTTAGGAGGCATTTGACCTCTAGTCTTATCTTTGTATTGCCTTCTCTTTGTATTGCCTTTGAGTATAGGAGGATTTGAGATGTATACAGCTGCATCGAAGATTTTTTTAGGTTGTGCGTTGATATAGAATGGCAAGGTGATAATGCTTCAAGGTAGTTGAGGCCTCATGAGTAAAGTTATCCCACTCATGATTTGGAGTTAGGTGTCATAGTACTTGCTCTTAAGATTTGGAGGCATCATTTGTATGGTGAGACATTTAGAATTTTCTCGAATCAAAAGAGCCTTAAGTACATTTTAGTGAAAAGAGAGTTAAATTTGAGACTAAGGAAATGGATCGATTTGCTAAAGGACTATGATTTTACAATTGATTATCATCTAGAAAAAGCTAATGTGGTAGCAAACACTTTGAGTACGAAGAGCTCTGGTATGATGGCTAGTATAGAAGTATGACTTTTTTGTTAAAATTGAGATCATTGGATGCATGTTTGAATGTTGATAAGGTTGGAGGGATATTGGCAACTTTTGGAACTAATTTGGGAGATCGGATTGGAGTGGCTTAGGTTAAAGATGAGTACTGATTCAAATGAGAGAGAAAGTGTAGTGAGGTTGGAAGACTAACTTTTCTGTGAGATTTGATAGCGTATTTGTGATTTGGAGTTGTCTTTGTGTGAAAAAAGTGGATGGACTAAGACATAAGATTCTAAAGGAGGCTTACAGTACATCATTTAGAGTCTACGAAGCTGTATAGGAATCTCAGACCTTATTCTTTTTGGCTCTCAATGAAGAAGGATGTAGTTTATATGTGGCTAGATGTTTAACTTGTCAACAAGTTAAAGCTAAGAACCAGGCTCCTGTAGGCAAGTTTAAGATAGCGAGATGATGATTTGAGCTGGGGGACCATTAAATATAGCCTACTAGGTTAAGAAAGGCCCTAATAAGTGGTGAATAGAAATGGTTAGTATTAATAAATGTAGTTACATCTTTAGACATCATGAATTTATATTATTTTATGTTGATGATTATTAATATGTTTATGTTAATGTGTTCGTATATGTATGCACTTACACAGATATACGAATAGCCTATATGACTATTATAATGCTATAAAAGGGTAAATATAGAATTCTTACTAAGTTGGCAGCTCACCCCTTGCCATGGACTTTTTTTAAGAGAGTGATGGTGGTTCGGGGATCTTGGATTGTTGTTATTTTTCTGAGTTTAGGTGGACCAGCAGTGAATAGATTTTGCTATTTCTTTATGATATGTTAAGACTTTTGGATATTGCTATTTGGACTGATTTATTAGTTGTTTGGAAGATTTGAGTATTAGCTTATGTTGTATGGATTGGAGTTACATTTTGGGCTTCGCTATATCGATTTATTTGAAATTGTGAATTTGACTTAGATTATGCATTCTATGGTTAAATTTTTAGAATGTTACATATGGCTCCTTATTTCAAAGCTCTATTTCTTATTTTCCATCTTGTTGAAGGTTAGCATCGCCACCCTATTAACGTTAAAGGTATGTTGCCTTCTAGATTTTTGTAGCTTGAGTTATTAAACCTTTAGTTTTTCTAAATGTTTAGTATGAAAATTTCCTGTTTTTAGTGCATTTAGGACCTGATTTGTTCTTGGATTTTATTCTTTTTATGTCCTTATTCTATTTTATGTCTTTAGTTTTTATTTTTTTTTCTTGGTGTAATCAGGGTAAATTATAAAAGCATTTATTTGATGTGGTTGAGGTTGGAAGCATGGATCATAAGAAGAAGCAATAAAATAGGTAGAAGAAGCATGGAAGAAGTGCAAGCCACAATCATGGCCCTCTCTTTTCCACATATTCACCACGTATGTGGCCTACATAATCGGGACAGATGGTCACGTACGTGGTGAATATAGAAGCATTGGACTCTAGAGCTTGCCTCTAAGCTAAGGAAGACATTTTAGAAGCTTGGAGAGCAACGAATCCTTGTTTTTGGAATTGTAATTTGAGCTATTTGTGAACCTTGTTTGTTGATTCAACGCAATGAATGTTTGTGTTATCTATTAAGCTTAAACCTTACAATAAATCGAGAGAGTGAGTTTGGTAGCCTGTGGATGAGACAATTAATGTGTATGGATAAATGCTCACTATATTTACGCTATTATCGCAAGTATATAAGTCATACATTTGTAATATAACAGTATCCATCGCACAAGGACTGTATTTAGTCATCACTTAATTCAAATTATACTTTGTTTAAGAAAATAATATGAAAAGCTAAAAACTGGAAAACAAACTAAAATTAATCAAATAAACAAAGAACAATCAATTAGAAAAGTGCAATAATTTGATAGTCAAGATTTCAGATTAGGAGTCACTCTATCCCTCTTTTGCTTCCCTCTTATCTTATTGATTTAATTATGCTTGACCCTATATTTTCTAATGCTTAATTACCCTCTCTCAAGGTGCAATTAGTTGTTCTTAGTTTAATTAAGATAAAATAACTCGTAAAAAGTGTTTAGCTACTCAAAATAAAAAATAATCCAACAACATTCATTTTTCTCATGCTATAAAGTAATAAAGAGAAGAAATAAAAACAAGGTAAAGTTTTGAAATCCTCCACTCTACTCCAAGGAAGTTGGAAAAATTGGATGCTGAAGAGTTTTCTTGATTTCCTTAGATGATGTGTTTTTTTCCTCTTCTGGGAGCCACTTTAAATTGCCACTAAAAAATTGGATGCTGAACAGTTTTCTAGAAACCCTTTAATGATTGTTAAAGACTTCTAGGGTTTACAACTCCTAAATATGTAAAAAGGAGGGTTCAGTAACTTAAAATCCCATATTTGGGCTGCTCCTAGTGAGTTCTGCTTGTCACCCTCGTGCTTGTGCATGAGGGTGATAGAAATTTGGTTCCAAAATGTTACACGACCGTGCCCATCTTCTCTGAAGGTATGATTGATTTCAAAATTGAACTAAAACCTCCTCACATGTTTATCTTGCTCCCATCCAAATTTCATATACATATGAGCCCTAAACTTATAGTTAATTCCTCATCTAAGTAAAATGTACCACATCTAATACTGAATTTATGCTACCTTCCAACTTTTTGCATCCTTTACTCTTTTGGTCATAACTCCTTCTTCGAAACTCAGATTGACTTGAAATTTTAATTGCACGCTTTTCACAAATTGATATTACCTAATGGGTCATCCTATTATAACTAAACACTTCAATGATCATGAAAAGATGCAGAAGATGCAAAAGAACAAATACACTAAAGCTAAAATATATAAATAAACACTTAAAATACCTAAAAACAACTTAGACACATATGCCAAAAGCACACTTATCACTTCTGTTGAATATACAATGAGAGTTATGGTTAATAGACCTACAGATAACAAGTTTATTGATTTATTTAAAGGGAGATCTCAACAGATTAATATATTACCTATAGGATTGCATCATAAATAGTTAGGTTTCTAAGCAAGACTTTCTAGATTGAGAGATTGAAAGGTTAATCCTAATTTAATCTTGTTTTTTTTTTCAATTTCTACTTTACTGTTTCGATATTGATTTCATTGATAACTTTGCCTTTAGTTTAATTTTTCAATTTTATCACTTAAATTTGTTGTTTAAAATAAGTTTAATTCAAGTTTCTAGGGTGACTAATTTCAACCCTTGTGGGACGATATCCGCTTATACTTCAAGTTAAAGACCCGTTTACTTGTAGTGTTAGCATAAAGCAAGTTAGTAGTTAGCTTAATGATTAACAAATTTTTGGTATTATTATCGAGGATTGATATTTTAGTATTTGGTTTAGTTTGAGTGACTTTGATTTAAGGGTTTTTGATATTTTTCCTTGTGTATTTGCTGGTGCATGAGTAAAAGTTAAGTGAAGAAGAGCTTTCTGATATCACAAGGCACGAAAGAGAGTTAAGAAGAGCTAGGTGAATATCTATAATTCAACCAAATATAGTGGAAGAAGAATATCAGTGAGGTTTCAATTAACAAGGAATTACATTGGTTTGCTATTCAAGTAAATAATTTTGAGATCAAGCCGATTGAGCTCAACAAACTTCAGTCTAGTGATTAGTTTTATGGATTGGCAAATAAAGATCCCACCACCCATTTGGAAAACTTTATGGAGATTTGTTATACTTTTCAATTCAATAGGATGTCAGAAGGTGCAGTGAGGATGTGGTTGTTTCTCTTTACCTTGAAGGATAAGCTAAGGCGTGGTTGAATTCTCTTAACCTAGGTCAGATCAACACATGGGAGTAGCTTGTTTAAGCTTTTCTTGCCAGTACTTATCATTGAAAAAGACAACAAGGATCATAAAAAGAGATCACAAACTTCCAGCAAAGTGATGGGAGTTATTGTATGAAGCTTGGAAGTGATTCAAGGAGTTACAAAAGAGTAGTTCACACAATAATCTTTTAAAGGAGTTCCTTTTACAAATATTATACAATGGATTAAAGCAACACGCAAAAGGAACCATAGATGGCAATATAGGAGGGTATTTAATAAGAAAAAAAATTGATGTACCTTATGATCTCTTAGAAGAGATGGACAACAACCGTTGTTTATTGTCCAATAAAATAGCAAACAAAGTACCACAAAGTAGAAAGGTATGGTTCCAATTAACAATGTGGCAACACTTCAAGAGCAAATTTCGGTGTGCTCCCTTATCTTTGGTGAAAGCCATGTGGTTACAGTCATTCATACATAAACTTAGCTGAAATTAATCTATCTTTCAACATATAAATTCATAAATAATTTGAGACTAATTTTTTGGCAAGTGCACTGGTCAAAACAAGGAATAAAGTGGAGTGTTTTTATACCTGATCTCACGAGGAAGTATGTATATGAATGTAAGTACTAATTTACTCAGTTTACAATTGTCTAGAGAACACTCAACTTTATAATTTATAAAATAAATACTACGAGAAAACTAAAACCTAGAAAACTTTCATTCTATTGTAAAAGATTTTATGGTTGCTTTTCCTAATTTATTAAACTTTAGCGTTGTTGCTTGATGATTTCATTTATGTATTAATGACACTTAATCTAGCGTATCTTAATCGATGTATTAATGATGCTTAATCTAACGTATCTTTACCAAATCAAGACAATGCTGTTGTTAAGATACTAAACTATCTCTATTAGTCCCATCCTAAAGTTTGGTCATACATCAGACTTGGGTAATAGGCCTAAAGCTCAAGAAGTCATCCTAAATTTCTCTAATTCAAGACTAGAACTCTCATGATTAACCAATCTTTGGTTATTTCATTAATTTAAACCATGTTGTTTATTTATTTTTCTAATAAACTAGGTATATTTTTTAGATCCTAGATTATCTAATGACAATATTTTAAGTGATCAGTTTAGGACAAGCATTAAACATTTAATAAGTAAAGATTAATTCACTAATCATGCTTTAATCATTAATTAACACATTTATCCATCAATAAACACATTTAATAACCTAGGCTAATTGAAATTATATATTCAGAACATAAATTAATCAAAGTTAACAAGATAATTAACTTAAACAACATAAACATTGATTAATTAACAAAAAAAAATAATACACAAGATCAAAAATTTAGATATCACCAAACAAAATTATCAAATGATAATATAGTTCTAAAACACGTAATTATACTGCTAGATTCACTATAAACAGCCTGCGATGTGATTTACAAAAGTTTGGAACAAAAATAGCCTAAAAACTAAACAAATCTAAAAACATAACAAAAAGAAAAAATTTTCATCCTCATCTACTTGATTTTTTCCCTTTAGATGTCCTCAACATTTGTATGGAGGAGAGGCTAAAGATTAGAGCAAGTTGCAACTGCAATTATTGAAGATTCAAGTAAGAAAATGCATCTACTAACGATCAATGTCAGTTGGCACTAAAAATCAATGGCACCGTTGCAGGACGAACAAATCACTATTAATGGTATGATTTTAACTCCTTCAATGGGGGTTTGTGGATCCATCAACAGTGATTAGCCATACTACCGTTAATGGTCCAGACTTTGATTGTTTGGCTTCAATTTTTCTCATTTGTTCAATTATTCACATCAACCATCAAATTAAACAATTTAAAAAAGAAATGGAACATTTAAACACTAAAATAGGAATAAATACACATCAATTAGCATCCATAAACACTATGAAATTCACCCCTAACACCATGCAACTTCACCAAGAAATTGAGCAAAATGTTAGGAGCTTCCTCATATTAGTTAAGGCCATGTAACTTCAGTGTGAGCTAACTGGGTAGGATAACCATGTGATAGTTAACTGTTTCTTGATAGAGACTAATGGAATTGAGCAAGTTAATCACTTAGGCCAACAATAAAGAGCTAATAATCCTTTCCCTAACAATTATAATCTAAGGTGGAAAACCACCTAAATTTTACTTGTAGCAATAATAACACAGGTGGCAATGTGAGAGCAAATGGTCCTCTCATATTTCAAAAATATAGGCTTGGTTCATTAGAAAGAAAATCAAAAAGTTAATGGACACGTTGGAATCCAAATTTTCAAGGAAAAAATCAAATAATGAAGAACCATGCATCCTCGATCCACAATTTGGAAGTTTAAGTAGGACAACTCACTAATGCTTTGTCTTCTCAAAGTGCGAATCCAAGATAACAACTTAAGACCATCACACTTAGGAGTGGAAGAAAATGGGAGGATCCGAGGGAAGAAATTGAGGAAGCCAAGAAAGAAAACCAATGATAAAGAGAAAGTAGAAGAGAAGGAAGGTGAGAAAGAGGAAGAGTAACCTCACATTCCCCCACCACTATAAAAAACCATGATTCTATATCCACAAAGAATTAAGCAACATCAAATGGATGCCCAATTCTCTAAGTTCTTGGAGAAGTTGAAAAAGTTCCAAATCAACTTTTATTTTGTGGAAGCATTAGAGACTATTCCTAAGTACGCCATGTTCATGAAAGACATCTTGACTCATAAGCGCACTTAGGAGGACAACCTAATAGTAGCACTAATGGATAGTTGCTTTCAATCATCTCAATCCACATGTTGTCCAAATTACAAGATCCAAGGAGTTACTATACCTTATATTTTTGGTAATTTGGAATTTTCAAAATATTTATGTGATCTAGGTGCAAATATTAACTTGATAATTTTATCAATTTTTAGGAAACTGGGGCTAAGAGATGTCAAACCAACTTTAATGCTCATCCAACTAACGAATCACTCTATAAATAGGCCATACAGATTCATGGAAAATGTTTTTGTAAAGGAAGATAAATTTATTATTCTCGTTCACTTTTTGTGTTGGATTTCGAGGAGGAAAGGAATTGCCGCTTGATCTTAGGGAGGCCTTTTATCAACTCTGGTAGGGCCTTAGTGGATGTGTATGAAGGGAAATTTGTGTTAGGAATTGGGGATGAAACGCTGGAGATCAATATGAGTAAGTCTTCAAAGAAACCAAAAGAAGGTAGAACTTGCATGAAAATCGATGTCGTTATGTAAAAGAGGTAGAAGAGCAAGAAGGGGAAATGTTGGATGTGCAAGAAGAGGAGAAAGTGAGCCAAAAGAGTTAGGTGAGGTGAGTGAATGAGAGTAATTGGAGAGAACTAAAACTTCTACACTACCTTCTATAGAAAAGCCACCCATATTAGAATTAAAACCCTTACCTTCCCACCTTAGAAACACTTTCTTAGGTAAGGATTACACTCTAACCATTATGAAGAAAAGAATAAAGGCTGTAGGTTGGAAAATTTCCAATATAAGAGGGATTAGCCTAAATGTAGTAATGCATAAAATCAAATTTGAGGAAGGGTGCAACAAAGTGAAGGATAGGCAGTGAAGTTTTAATCCTAATATGCCAGAGGTTGTGAAGCTTTGTATATAGGGATCATCTACCCTATTTTAGATAGTAAATGGGTGTGTCTAAAAAGGGATGCATGACAGTAATTGAAAATGAATAAGGAGAAATGATTTCAATTAGGACCACCATTGGTTGTAGGGCATACATAGATTATAAGAAGCCGAATTTGGCCACCAAGATGGACCATTTCTCTCTACCTTTTGTGGACCAAATGATTGAGTGAGTAGTAAGGCATGATTTTGATTGATTTTTAAAAGAGTATTCAGGCCCAGAGGATTAAGAGAAAACTATGTTTACTTATCCTTATGATCCTTTTGCATATCAAAGGATGCCCTTTGGTCTTTGCAATGCATCCACCACTTTCCAAAGGTGTATAATGGCAATCTTCGTAGATATGAATGAAGAATTTATGGAGGTAATTATGAATGATTTTTACATTTTTGGAGATTCTTTTAACCAATTTTTGTATAATTTGGAGAGAGTTTTCCAAAGATGTGAAGAATCGTACTTAGTTCTGAATTGGGAGAAGTGCCACTTCATTGTTCAAGAAGGAGTTGTCTTAGGTCATAAAAATTCACACGAGGGATTGAAATAGATCTAGCCAAAATTGAAGTTATTGATAAGCCCCCATCTTTTATAAATTTCAAAGGTATTTAAACATTCCTAGCTTATGCTAGGTTTTATTAACTGTTTATCAAGGATTTTTTTTAAGGATGTGTCTTTTATTTTTTTTATGCTAATTGTTTCTATGTTTTTGGAAGGTTGAATAAGGCACTCACATCGGCACTTATTTTAGCTTCATCAAATTTTTCATTACCTTTCGAAATCATGTATGATGCCATTGATAATGTTATAGGGTGTGTGCTTGGCCAAAGGAAGGAGAAGAAGCATCATGCCATATATTATGCAAGAAAGACCGTAGTGAGGGCACAACTGAACTGCATCACAACTGAAAATGAATTACTTATGGTGGTATTTGCTTGTGACAAATTTCATTCATATATTTTAGGCTCAAAGGTTAAATTTTTTAGAGATCATGCAGCACTTTAATAATCAAATTAGTGTTACTACTCCTAGAGTTTAATTATGAAATTAAACACAAGAAAGGAGCAGAAAACCTGGTGGTCGATCACTTGTCAAGGCTTGAAAGAGGGGACTGCTAATAAGAAAAGGAAATCAAAGAGACTTTTCCAAATGAGGCTTTAATGATGGTAAATAATCCTTTTCTCCCATAGTTTGTAGACATTGGTAATTATCTTTCAAGTGTTATGATTCCCTCTTAATTGCGATTGGCCACATATAAAATTACCTCAAATTAGTCTATCTTTCAATGCACAATTTGACAATTAATTCGAGACCAACTTTTGGCAAGCCTACCGGTCGAATCAAGTAATAAAGTGGAGTATATTTAAGACTCTAAGTATCGATCCCATGAAGAAGTTTATAGGATGTAAGTACTAGGTCAATCGGATTACAATTATCTAGAGAACACCAAGTTTTATGTTTTAAGACATAAATAACTAAAATCTAATCTAAAAATCCTAGAAAAATTCTAATATATTGCAACAAAATCACAGGTTGCTTTTTCTAAATTATTTAGTTAAGCTTTAGTAGTTGATGATTTAATTGATGGATCAGTGATGTTCTTCTCTAATTCAAGGCAGCATTATGGTTAAGACACTGACTTATCTCTATTGGTCCTATCCTGGGGTTTGGTTATGCCTCAGACGTAGGTAATAGGCTGAAAGCTTAGGAAGTCTAGTTCTAAATTATCCTATTCCAAGACTAGTACCCTCATTATTAACCAATCTTTAGTTAGTTCATTCATTTAAACCACGTTGTTTATTGACTTTTCTAATAACCTAGGTAGAGAATGTCAGATCCTAGATTATCTGGAAGCAATATCCTAAGTGATTAATTCAGGACAAGCGTTAAGCATTCAATAAACAAAGATTAATTCCCTAATCATTCATTAATCATAAAGTAACACAATTAATCATCCATAAACACATTTTGCATGATAACTTAACTGAAATTAAATATTAAGAACAACAATTAATCAAAGCATATGATAAATATAACTTAAGCAATAATACTTCAGTTAATTCAAAATAACAATAATAATACACTAAATTAAGAATTTAGAATGAACCAAATCACATCCCCAGATGGTGTTCTAACTCAAAACTACGTGACTACTGCTACTGAAACTTCAAACAACTTGAAAAAACTTAAATGAAAAAAGATATAAATGAAAAACAATCTAAGACTACTTTGATCTTGAAACTAAGGTGTTTTGATCCAAAAACTGATGCCTAAAACATCTGGGAGAGGTCCCTTTATATAAGGATTGAGCAGCTATAAGGGGAGGAAGAAGACAAGCCGCCAATGTTGAAGATTTAGGTAAAAAATGGCTGTTACACGTTCATTAATGACACCCCACCATCCAGTAATGACACCCTGTTCATCAATAACAGCACCATGTTCATCCATTAATGTGACCTTGGCAGGGTGTCATCGAACATTTAAACACTAAAATATGGTTAAATTAACATCAAATAACATAAAAAATACTATAAATTTAACCCCTAACAACTCTCACACACTTAAGTTTTTGCTTGTCCTCAAGCAAACCAAATTTTCAACTTTATCAAACTAGTATATAATTACAGGAAAATTAATTCAAGATTAGTAACATAATGATTGAAAATGTCTTCTCCATCTTTCAAAAATAATGACTCATCGAAATGTTATATAATCAATTAATCATATCAATTCGCAAATGCATTTAAATCATTTCATCCTTTTTCAACCTTCAACCAATATCACAAAAATCAATTCCATATGTGAAAGTAATATATAATGAGTTTAACGCATCAAATTTTAAAACACTTTCACATTTTTATTTTATAATTTATGTAGATAGCTTAGTAATTAAATATGTGAG
>JAOXYD010021639.1:0-14582 GCA_028565735.1 Pinacopodium congolense
AACCTTGTTTGGATATAGGAATAACTTATCCTAGAACTATAACAAGAGTTGTCTAGAAGCTAAAGTTTACCGTTAAGAGTAACCTTAAACCAAATTAAATTAGAATTATCCTTATTCTAATTTAAAATAATTTTAAATTTTAAAATAATTTTAGACTTATATTAATTATTTTTAATTAAAATTAAAATTAATAATTAATAATTAAACTGATTTTTAATTAAAATTTTAAAAAATTATTTTTTATAATTGGAATTAATTATATTTAGATTGGAATTATTAATTAAATTGACTCTTTATTTTTAAGAAAATTTGTTTTTTTTATTTAATTAAGAAAGATGTTTCATAATTTAATTAATTTGTTTTAATTTGATTGAAATAAATTAAATTTATTATTTTACTTAAAGAATTATTACTCCATATTACTTAGAAACTGTTTCTTTATTATTTTAAATAATATATTTTTTAATTTATTAGAAAAATATATTTTTTAATTATATTTGAAAAATATATTTTTTAATTATATTTGAAAAATATAATTTTATTTGTTAATTAAAGAAGAGGATTTTCTTTAATTTATTAGAAAAATGTTGTCTAATTTATTAAGGATTAGTTTTCTTATTAATTAAAAAATCTCTAAATAAATAATACAAAGGGCATTCTTAATTAAATTTAAGATATTTTATTTAATTATAAAAATATTTTTCTTTTAAAGTTAAAAAATAATTTTCTAATTAGATTATAAAAGGACTTTTCTAATAAGATTAAACAATGGTTTTTTTAATTAGAATAGAAAATAGTGTTTCTAATGAAATTAAAAAATTTATTTATTTAATTTGTGAAAATAGTTTTTGAATTAAAATAAGTAAGAAGATAGTTTTATTAAAATTTATTTTCAATTAAATTTAGTCAAAGAGTGAAGAAATTTGAAAATAGTTTTCAATTGAATTTGAATTTTTTTTCAAATCAAATGGAATTTCTATTTAGAATAAGTATTCAATTTATTAAGAAATTAGTAGTCTAAATTGATTTAATATTTCTAAAAAGTTAGAAATATTATTTTAAATTATGAATAAATCAATAACCAGAATCAAATAAAGTTTTATTGTTTTGTGCATATAATTTGATTATATATACATGAAGTGCATGTTAAATATATATGTTTGATATATATATATATATTGAATTACATATTTATGTGTGATATTTTACATATAATTAGTACATTATAAGACCATTAAAAGGCAAATCCCTCGTTAAAATATTAAATACATGTTGATAACATGATTGTTGCCTTCCATTGTTATAGGAATAAATCAGAATTTTGTTTATTGTTGAGCATACTCAAAGTCGCTTTAATCTTAATATATTTAGTCTTATAATGATAGATCTTATTTAACTAAATTCGTATGATTTAAATGAGCACACTTATGATCGTATGAATTTAGAGACAGAGATAAGAATAACATATAAGATATATTTGGATAAAGAGTTGTCACCTAACGAATCTATGAGTCATATGAGATATGATTGATAAATATTCTCTACCTAATTTTAATTTGGTTGGTTTGCTAAGCGCACTCAAGATCAATTAAGTTAAAATGGGATACTAACCCACTAGGAAATTATGTGATAATTTTTCTAATTAATAGTGAATGCTATTAGTTCCTTTAAAATAGTGGGAGTAACTAAATGCACGATTAAAGTCTTAATCTTATTTGGTTGTCATGACATTATCAATTACTTGCTTATCTTACATTGATATTGTTTTAAGAAATAGAATACATTTATTATTATAGTTGATACTAATTAATGAACTAAATTTCTTGGATATAGAGCTAATTTGAAAAACGTTCTCAAAGATGGAAGAATTGTATATCTATTATGCAATCTTGTTATAGTCTCTTTTGAGGATATTAGTGATAAAGTTTGAAAAATATGTCAATATCATATAAATGATAAAAATATATTCATATTTAAGTTGACAAATTTCTCATAAACTTTTAAGGCAACATGTGAGATGGATGCCAACATCATGATAGTATAGTGCAAATAGGTGCATAAATTAGAGCTAATAAGTATAGTACTTTGAAGGAATTGTTCCATTCAGTCTAGTCTACTAAAAAGCATAAATAAAGCATACAATTCAAGGTATTTCTTATTATATGAAAATAGTTGTCATTAGAAAAAAATAATTGCATGAATTTTCTTGCAAATAAATGATATGATAAAGATCATATGTATATTTTTAATTCATGCTTTGAGTATATGGTACCGAATTTGGATTCAACATTAGCATAATATTCAAGGCATGATAAGAAATAAATTGTTAAGAAAAAGTAGTTAGCCCATGTTTTACAAATAGTTTGTATGTATTAGATTGAGAGTGACTTATGCTTAACATGAAGTGGCAAGATTACAAAGTCAGATGACTAGGAGTATTTTTTTTATGCCATGTTGGTTAAATCAATATAATGATGATCATAAAGTTACATATAAGGGTATATGTATCCTTTAATTATGAATCGTATAGAACTTGTAAAAGCCATTAGATTAATGGATGACCAAATTCAACCTTTAATGAAAGAAGGTCGATGGTATTAAGTTATTATAAATGATACATATGGTGTATGTGGTGTGATAAAAATTTATAAAAGAATGAATACTTATATTTCATTAAGTTTATTATTGACTTAATATGATGAAGTCATGTATATTTAATGAAATTTTGAGTTAAATTTTGAAAAGTTCAAAGTAGTTCAATCTAAGTAAATTAGGCATTGAGAATGCTAAATCACTTTAATAAGATCCATGTACTGAGGTGTACTTAAATTTTTCTTAGTTATCTAATAAGAAATGTAATTATCTAGCATTTGAATTCATGACTAAATTTCATAATAGTGGGAGGAGTTTTACATTATATGATATTGTGTCACGTAATATTTATTTCATCATAGCTATGTCTTGATAGGGCTTACATTTTATAGTTCCATTCAAATTGATTAACATGATTTCATATGAAATATGGTATGATATGACTCAAAAGGAGTCAATGTTAATTATTTTGGGATGTGATATTTAGTCGAAGCATATATTATCTGATACGTTTAGAACTGAATTAGATAATAGAAAATTATGAGATATCCAAAAGTTGGATATAATCTTATAAACCCATTAAAGAAAAATATTTGATTCAATAAGTACTTATAAGGAAAATAATTCTCAAGATAAGTAGTAGGGGTAAGAGGAAATTTTAAATAGTCCAAATCTCATAATAATACATCCAAATGGAACTAGTAACTTTGTTTGATACATGTGATATATACTTGAAAGATTGATAGACATTGAATATATTCACTTTCATGATGAATTTAAAGAGTTTGTTTTTTAAGACGATTGTGGATTTATCATGTATATAAGAAGGTTAATGGGAGCATAGTTATGAATTTTTGTAGGAGTATATAGTAACATATGGCTCATTAAGACTAATAATCAAAATTTTAGTTGTTAAAAGTATGGTAGTCTAAGAACAACTCTTAGTTGGATATAGAAAGGTGTCAATTTATTATGAAAATTAAGATCTATAGAGATAGATTTAGGAGCTGCGTACCTATTCTAATCCAAATACACAGATAATATACTAAAGGTGTTTAGCATTTAAAATATCTACTTATGAAGTATAAATGATATCCATTATTCCGTATATGAGTTGATATTTAAGTTTAAGGTTATAAAACTTTATTTTTAGTTTAACAAGAATAAAAATAAGTCCTAATTAAGGTGTAGTTACTTGTAACAATATTAGTTGAATTAAAAATGTTTATAAGCAGTAATAGTTGCTAATCATACCTTAATACATTTTTCATTTAGAGAAAATGATTGTTTAGATCACGAAGTTCTTTAATGAACTAGGTGTAATTCCTTACATTATTCAAACAGTAAGATATTGTAGAACATAAGCGTCATTATGTAGCACTTCCCAATTCAAATCATACTTTAAACCACAAATTATCAAAAACACATAACTTAACCATAATTTTTACAAATATAAAACATATATATTCATCATACAATTCATCCAACCCATACATTAAACTAGAATTATCCAATCTAAACAACCAATTAATATAAACTTCCATAACTCCAAAAATACAATCATTAGTCACAAATATTCTATCTGAACATGGATATCCAATGCATATTTTAACATAAATCTCATTCATATCCTAAATAGTAATTATCAGTCTCAAAATCTGTCTGTACAATGTATATATATATATATATATCCATCACAGAAAAACTATATCCACCTGTATCAAAGTCAGTATATATACATGCATCTCAATCTAAAAAATAACCTTAAAAAATAAACACAGCATAGCTGAAATCAACCTACTGAACAAAATACCATTCTGTTGGCCCTACCTAACACCTTAAAACTCAATCTCGAGCCTTGGGGTTATCAGTAGTCTCTAGATTCTCTGAAAAATATAATAGCAAGAGATGAGTTTCCTATTCAATAAAGGTCATCTAACTGTATCCTTATATCTTAATGACTCAATAAGTTCAATATAGAGCAGAAAGATAGAATAGTAAAGTAAAAACATTAGTAATATTCAATATCCAACAATCACAATGCACTCAATAAATAAAAATAACAACTAATATTATTGTCATTTTGTTTACTATTAAATCCAAATATGCTATATTTTCAATTATTGACTTATTTAGGCCACACTTAATATAGTAGGCCTACATTTAATGGTCTGTCATCTCATGTCATCCTCATTATCTCAATTATCACTATGTGAATATAAAAATGTAATATATATAAATCGGCACAGGGTATATAGAATAGTAAAGTAAAAACACAAGTAATGTTCATTATCCAACAATTACAATGTACTTAATAAATAAAAACAACAACCAATATTATTGTCATTTTGTTTACTATTAAATCCAAATATGTTATTTTCAATTATTAACTTATTCAGGCCTTACTTAACATAGCAGGCCTACATTCAATGATATGTCAGCTCATCTCATCCTCATTATCTCAATTTTCACTATGTGGATATAAAAATGTAATATATATAAATCGGCATAAGGTAGCCCTCACTCACTCCAGTCTAGTACCTTGGTATCACTTCGATACCTACCCATCAACACATGGTATCTCAGGGACTTAAGATACCATGATACCACTATAGTACCTAACTATTAGTATAGGGCATCTCCGAGACTCAGGATGCAGCTGTTTTATGGATTTGTTCCTAGCTACATCCCATCCATATCTCAAATTCTCATCAATATCAAGATCATTGAATATAACCTATCATAGGTAAGCCACTAATCCATCACTATTCTAAAATCAATCCAATATGATCCAATCTATCAAAGTTATTTATACCAAAGAAATCCATTAACTCTAGTGTATTGAGATCTCACACAACTTATCATAATACATAAGACAGTGCATAATTATGAAATTCGCATTCGATTAAACAATTAACACGTATTACAAATCACAAAATAGGCAATAGTAAATAATCACTTAATTCGCATTTTATTATGTTAATTAATTATTTTATCATTTCTTGAAAACTCACATATCTAAAAAATATGTATTGTAAATCATAAATCATATAAATTTGCCAAACATGCATTTTCAAGAAATAAGGGTACAATCTAAGTTAACTTACCTGATTTCCCAAAATAAGTATTTCAATGAGTCCAATCTACTCTCCAACTTATCCTTATAACCTAATTATTTATAAAAATTCTATTAGATTTATTTTAGGAACTAATTCATCCAATTTACACTTAATAAACCAAAACAACCCTTTTTATACAAAATTTCTAAATATTAAAATACATCTAACTTCCTTTACCTCCATAAATACTAAGGGGCCATTTGATTGAGCTTTTGGATGTGGTTTTTGGTTGTGGATGTTATATTTTTGTATTGGGTTTTGTGTATTTTTACAAATTTTATAAATTTTCATATGGTCTGATGTACCTCGGACTCAGCTTCCCCATCTTACCAAACCTTAAAATACCCCTCCAAGATGATACTTGCAGAAATACCTATCTCCAGCATCATACTCCATCTCCCTGTGATACTGATTAGTATAACTCTTTTTTCGATCCTAAGATACTTTTAAGCATCGTTTCACTACATCTATCTCCTCTACTGTCTCCTATACTAACTCTAGTTCCTTTAATAATCTGGCACCCTTTACGTCCTACCAAGTAGGATCTCTGCACTCGTTATCATATAATGCCTCAAATAGTGCAATATCAATGCTAGAATGATAATTGTTGTTGTGTGTAAACTCCATCAATGGAAAATATCTATTTTACTCACCCTCAAAGTTCAATACACAAGCCCTCATCATATCTTTTAATGTCTGAATCATGTACTCTGATTACCTATCTAATTAAGGGTGAAATGCAATATTCATATTCAACTTAATTCCTAAAGCTGATTGTAAACTCCTCCCAAATCGAGATATAAATTGTAGGTCCCGATTTGATATAATAGACACTAGAACCCTATGCAATCTTATAATCTCATCAATACACAACTTACTTAGTTTATCTAATGAATATGTCTACTGTACTAGTAGAAAATGAGTATACTTAGTCAATCAGTCCATAATCACCCAAAATGAATAATGCTTCCGTCTAATCCTTAGTAAAGATACTACAAAGTCCATCATAATCCTCACCCACTTCCATGATAGAATGGCTAAGGGTCTTAACTTCATTGTTAGTGCCTGATGCTTTGCCTTAACCTACTAACAAGTCAGACACCTCGAAACAAACTCAGTCACATCTCTCTTCATCATTAGCCACCAATAATAAGGGTTTAGATTTTGATACATCTTCGTAATATTGGGATGCATGGGATAAGACGCACAATATGTCTCTCTCATAATCTCCTCTTGCAACCCATCCACATCTAGCATATAAACTTGACTCCCCATCACCAATATACCATCTGATCTCATTGAAAAATTTGTCTGCTTACCTTACTATACTCTCTTTCCCATCTGTTGTAGATAAGAATCTCATATCTTATCCTCACTAATCCTATTTCTTAAATCAGGCTAAATCTATAAAGTAGCTAATAAACCACCCACATTATCAATCTCCAAATGCATATCTAAGGCTCTTAACTCTACCACAGAGCTCATACTGTACCAACTTAAACTAGCTATCGAACCTAAACTCTTCCTACCCAAAGCACCTGCTATTACATTTGCCTTCTCCAGATAGTAATCAATAGTACAATTATAATCCTTCAACAGCTTAATACATCTTCTCAACCTTAAGTTCTACTCCCTCTGCGTCAAAATATAATTACGACTCTTTTGATTTGTAAGGGTTCGAAAAGCCTCTCTATGTAAATAATATCTTTAGATCTTAAAGGCATGCATAATAACTATTAACTCCAAATCATGGGTAGGATAGTTCAATAACTCTCCAAATCATAGGTAGGATAGTTCAACTCTTATTGTCTCAACTGATGAGAAGCATATGCTATCACCTTACCATACTGCATCAAAACATACCCCAGACTTATTGTCAAAATATCAGTATATACCTTAAAACCTCCACCATTAAAGATAATATTAAAATAGGTTTAGAAGTCAATCTCTATTTAAGCTTCTCAAAACTCTCCTGACACTACCCAGACCATTGAAACTGAACTCCTTCTTTAACAACTTAGTCAATGGGTTGGCTATCATTGAGAATCCCTATAATAATCTCCAATAATATATAGTAAGTCCCAAAAAACTCCTCACTTTAGATAAATCTCTGGACAGCTTCCACTCCAAAATTGCCTTTATCTTAACAAAACTAGGCATCATTCCATCGTGAGATATCACATGTCCAAGGAAGACTATTTGCTTCAACTAACTCACACTTACTCAACTTAGCATACAATCGTTTCTCTCTCAATGTTTATAACACTATCCACAAATAATGATCATACTTCTCTTTATTCCTTGAATATATTAATATATCATCAATAGACACTATCACAAACTTATCCAAATACTCCTAAAAATCCTTGTTCACCAATGCCATTAAATCAGTGCGTGAATTAGTTAACCTGAAATGTATAACTAGGAACTCATAAATCTCACACTGAGCACAAAAAACTGTTTTAGGAATATTTGACTTAGTTATCCTCAAATGTTAATATCCCAATCTCAGATCAATCTTAAAAAATATAGTTGCTCCACTCAACTGATCCAACAAATCATCTATCCTTGGCAATTGATACTTTTTCTTCATTGTCACTTTATTTAACTGACTATAATAAATGCAAAGCCTTATACTGCCACCTTTTTCTTTTTAAATAGCATTAGAGCTCCCCAGATGAGGTATTTGACCTTATGAAACCCTTCTTTAACAACTCCTCTAACTGCTTCTTCAGCTCCTGCAACTTTATAGCAGTCATCCTGTAGGGTGCAATAGATATCGTTGTAATTTTAGGTATGGTCTTAATAGAAAAATCTATGTCATGTTGAGGGTATAAATCTAGCAAATCATCCAAGAATACATTTGAAAAATCTCTTACTATAGGAAAGTCCTCTAACCCAAGATTGACCCCCTTCAGATCTGTAATATGAGCCAAATAAACCTTACATCCCTCCAACATTAACTGCTTAGCAATTATGGCCGAGATCACATAGGTTGGAACCACTATGTGATCTCCCACAAATATTACCTTCAGTCTACCTAAAGATTCTATCATCACCTCCTTTGCATAACAATCTACCACAGTTCGATCTTTAGTTAACCAATCTATCCCAAAAACTACATCAAACCCCCTCAAATCCATCAATATCAAATCAGCCAATATTAGAAATCCACTAATCATTACTGGCATATCCCTCCTTACACTACTCATTATCATATAATCTCCTACTGGTAAATTCACTCTCAAATCATACCCCAAAAAATGACCTTCCCTAGAATTCTAAAAGCCACTTTAAAGATATGTATATATATATATGAATGAGTAGAACCAGTATCCACTAATACAAAAGCCTCAATATCAGATAATAAAATCATCCTAAAAATGACATCGTTAGGTGTAGGCGCCTCTTATCTCGTCATCTGATATATCCTGGCTTGAGTCTAGCCATGACCTGAAGATATCCCACTAGCACCTCTACCACCACTCCTACCACCGGTTCTACCAGAACCTCTGCTTGAACTAGATGTACCACTCTAACTAGGTGTTGCCTCATGAACTCTCACTTCTAAATTCCTTCTTATTATTGGACAATCTCTCTGAAAATGCCCCTGCTATCCACAGATATATCATGTTTGAATCATCGATATAGGTTCCCAATATATTTTTTTGTGAACTCTTCCACAAGTATCACATCTTTATACCTTTCCAGCTCCTCTACTAAAAGACCCTCTGAATCTCTAACTAACCCCTTTGTCTGATCTAACTGATAGAGCACTAGCTGTACTATACTAGACTGAATCCCTACTAACTCTCTCATTTCCAATAGACCTAAAAAATCTACTACTCCTACTCGAAGTAGTACCAATTATCCTAGTCCCTCCTATACCAATAGACTATGAATGACTAGCTTCTACTTCCCTCCTAAAAGATTAACTCCCCTCTTTAATGTGACTCTCTGGTTGCATCTTAAGGTCTCTTCTTCTCCTACCCTGCTCTATCACATCCTATACTCTTAGTGTAGTTTCCAGTAATTCTTTAAAATCAGAAGTAGAGGTCCTAAACTAATTTGGATCTTTATCCTCAAACCTTGCTCAAATAGGTAACATTTGTCTCCTGGGTTTGCCATAAACTCCAATGTATACTTAGAAAAAAATTGTAAAGCAACCTCATATTCTACTACACTCATGTCCTAAGTCTGAATCAAACTCATGAACTATATTTTCTTCTTGTCTCTATAGATCCGTACTGTATACTTATCACTAAACTCTCTTTGAAAATCATGTTAAGTAACCTGTCTCGTCTCATATGACCTCTTCTCTAACTTCCACCAAGTCAGTGCATTACCCTAGAATAATGAAATATATACTGTAACCTCCTCTCCAAACTCCAAACGATTCAATACTAGCTTTGTCTACTCCCACTAAACCTTAGTCTCCTTAAGATTTGTAGTACTCCTGAAATCCACTGCACCCATCATAAAAATTCGCTCAAAGTCACAGTACATTCTTGAATCTCCTCGAATTGGAGCTGCAGCCACCACCTACTGCATTATCTGGAAAAACTGTGTCATCTGAGGTGGCACTTATACCCTTGCTCTATCTACCCCAGCATCCCTATGATTAGTCACATCAGGAGCATGAACCAAGTTATCAGATTCCCCGATTGACTCTAGGCCAATAGTATCATCTTTGGAAACTATCCAACATAAGAAAAATATACATTAGTTTTCTTAATAACTCCACTTATCCCTAAAAGCATAAACTCAGCCTAATACCACCTAATATAGCACTTCCCAACCAAATCACACTTTAAACCACAAAATTATCATAGACACACAACTTAACCATAATTTGCGTAAACCTGTGCATGAAACATATATAATTATCATACAATTCATCCAAACCATACATTAGACCATAATTCTCCACTCTAAATAACTAATTATATCTAAAACCACAATGATTAGTCACAAAAATGTTGTTTGAACATAGATATCTAATGCAAATTTCGACATAAATTTCATTCATATCCTAAACAGTAATCATCAGTCTCAAAACCTATTTGTACAATGCATATATATACATATATCCATCTCAAAAAAACTATATCAACCTCTATCAACATGCATCTCAATCTAAAAGATAACCCTAAAAAATAAACAAACATAGCTAAAATTAACCTATTAAATAAAATACCATCTTTCGGGCCCCACCTAACATCTTAAAACTTAATCTCGAGCCCTGGAGTTATCGATAGTCTCTTGATCCCTTGAAAAATATAATGACAATGGATGAACTGCCTACTCAATAAGGGTCACCTAACTGTACCTTTACATCTCAATGACTCAGTAAGTTCAATATAGAGTAAAAAGATATAATAATAAAGTAAAAACACAAGTAATGTTCAATATCTAATAATCACATCGTACTCAATAAATAAAAACAACAACCAATATTATTGTCATTTTGCATACTATTAAATCTAAATATGATATATTTTCAATTATTGACTTATTCAAACCCTATTTAACCTAGTAGGTCTACATTAAATGACCTGTCAGCTCATCTCATTCTCACCATCTCAATCGTCACCATGTGAATATAAAAATTATATATATATATCGACACAGGTACCCCTCACCCGTTCCAATCTAGTACTCCGGTATCACTCTAGTACCTAGCCATCAACATAGGTTATCCCTAAAACTCAGGATACCTGATATCGCTTTGATACCTAACTATCAATATAGGTCATCCCTATGACTCAGGATGCCCCAATACCTATTCCACATACAGGTATCTAGCTACATCTTATCCATATCTCAACATCTCATCAATATCAAGATGATTGAAGATAACATGTCCTAGGTAAGCCACTAATCCATCATTATTCTAAACTCAATCCAATATAATCCAATCTATCAAAATTATTTACATAAAATAAATCCATTAACTCTAGTGTATCGAGATCTCACACAAGCAATACTTATCATAATACTTAAGACAGTGCATAATTATGAAAATTGCATTCGATTGAACAATTAACACGTATTACAAATCACAAATAGGTAATAGAAAATAATCACTTAATTTGCCTTTTATTATGCTAATTAATTATTTCATCATTTCTCAAAAACTCACATATATCAAAAATATGTATTGCAAATCATAAATCACATAAATATGCTAAACATGAATTTTCAAGAAATAAGGGTACAATGTAAGCTAACCTTACCTAATTTCCAAAATAATTATTTCAATAGGTCCATTATACTCTCCAACTTATCCTTATGACCTAATTATTTATAAAAAAATCCTATTAGATTTATTTTAGGAACAAATTCATCCAATTTACACTTAATAAACCAAAACATCCCTTTTTATACAAAATTCCTAAATATTAAAAATACATTTTGCTTTCTTTACCTCCATAAATACTAAAATTCTAATAAAATTTATTAAAATTCTCATTTCCCTTTAAGGTCCTTTAAAATATCAAAATTATCCAACTTTCTTCTTCTTTTTTTCCAAATTTAACACCACTTTTACTTTAAAATCCCAAAACAACTCGTTCAACTCATCTTTTCCCTTATTTTTTCTTTAATTATCCTTAATCTTTCTCTAAAATTCCTATAAAGTCCTTAAATTTTCCTGTTCCTATCGTATCCTTCAATTTTATTCATAATTATAAAACTGCCTAACACTCCAATTTCTTAAAATATCCTTAACTTTTCCAATTCCTAATATGCCATCATCTTCAACCTCTTTACAACCTCTCTCTAATGTCTCTCTCTCTCTCCAGACTTCTCCTCTCTCTTTTTTTTTCTCTCTCTCATTTTCTTCTCTCTTACACTCTTGGTTCATTTCTTCTTCTCCAAATTCCAGCCATCTCACTCCCCTCCCCTCTCTTCTTTTCTTCTCTTTTCCTTTTCTTCTCTCATTTTCGATTCTTTCCCTCCATTTTCTTTAAATTGAATTTCCACCATTTTTCCTCATTCATTCCATTCAATTTCAACAAGTAAATTCACTGAACTAAGCTCTAAACACAACTAAACTCAGAAAAAATGTTCGAGATCTTACTTTTTTATGGCTATCCCTTTTTTGAGAAATTTTTAATTGAAAATCCTTCATTAATTTCGCCTTAATCTACTGTAAAGACAACCAAATGAGGAAAGGAAGAAAAATAAACCACATGCAATGCAGAGTGAAATAAAAACTCATATGCAAGAAAAGCTTTGGGCTTAAGTTCACCTATTCTGGTTTTTAACAAAGAAGAGGTGGACAAATGAAAAAAGAAGCTGATTTTTCTTTATTTGTAAACATTTAAGTAGAAATTTGGGTTAACCCAGTTTAAAAAATCATATGCTTTACACATTAGGCATGCAAAAGGAACTAAAATCTCATAAATGATCTAAGAATGTATTTAACAATTCTTCTTAATTATAGTAATAATTGAGATAAAAGTTGTAAGATTTAAGCAAGTATTCACTAAGAAAAATCTAATAAAATTCTCTCATTAAGTCGTTATTCTCACAGTAGCATAATCATCATATGATGACATGGTATGAGATACTAATGCAATTCTATTAGTACAAGTGGGGGATTGTTAGTTTGTGCTTTACAACCAATCGGTTAATTGTAAATATGTGACATTTTTTATAAAGACATTATTTATCTTATGCATATTTGTTTAATTGACTAATACATAAGATAAAGTCTATGGGATAAATATATTTTACAAATGAAATTATGATATATACCATAATTATGAGATTTATGTTGTAATTAAGTATTATCCTTAAATTGTTCCTACTCGTTACTTTATTAAGATTGGACATTAATATAGTGGAAATACTAGCATATGTTATGTTTTTCCTTATGAAGGAAGTAGTCGATCTCATAGACTAAAGTATAAAGATACTTGAATAAACATATGGGTGCTTGTCATAGAATAAGTTCATTAAACTAACCTGATATGAGAATTTCATATGGAGCATTACTTGTGTTTCTATATAAATACTCATTGTAATGATTGTATAAATAATCTTTAGACTTAAACTTACCAAACTTATCTTGTATAGAGATTGTTATGCTTTGATACTACTTACAACCTAGTATTAATTTGAAGTAAGTTTTATTTATTGAAGTGTTTTTATTTGTGTTTTGTGTTTTTATTATTATTTAATTATTAATGTTGGGTTAGAATTAAATTTTATTGATGTATTTATTTATTGTATAGGTAAATTAAATTTAAAAATTAAAGTTGAAAAGAAAAAAAAGAGAAGAAGAGCAGCCCAGCAGAAGGAGTCCAGCTCCTGCAGCCTGCTCCAGCAGATCCAAGCCCTGCCCCACTCGCCCAGAAGCCCGCATAGAGCCCAGCGCTCTGATCCGCCACAAAGCTTGACCCAGCAAGCTAGCTTGATTCGCGCAGGAGACCAGCTAGCCCTGCATTCAGCTGCTCCAGCCCAGATGCCTGCAGACTCGCCCCAGCCAGAGCCCCCGCCATCCAGCCCAGACTCGGGCCCGCATCTCCAGCAACCCGCGCACCCGACCTGCTCGCCCGCTCTCCGCCCTGTTCGCTCCAGGGTCGCGCCTCTGCGCCTGGGCCGCATCCTCACCAGGCCGTCCGGTCTCCCAGCCCTCATCAGCGCCTCCTGCGGCCCGCATGTCTTGCCCAGGCTCCAGACTTCTGGTTCAGCAGATCAGCCCCAGCTCCTCTCCTTCCTGGACCTGCTCCAAGCCTCTCCCTGTAGCCTACAGTAGCAAATCTAGACAGCCCAGCAATAGAAAATATAAAAAGCGGAGACATCAGTAAGATATGTGAAAAAAAGTTAGCTTACAAGATTTTAAGTAAGCTCAAATCTTCTTAA
>JAOXYD010021660.1:0-14580 GCA_028565735.1 Pinacopodium congolense
TTTGTAAGTTTTACTTACTGTTCAATTGACCTAAGGGCTTAAGTTTGATCATGCATTGCATTTGAAGTTTCAAAAGTTCATATTATCTCAACTGCTAGGCCAAATCTTGTGTTTGAATTGTTTCAAGATGGTTGAGCATTCATATAGCCTCAATACATGATTTTAAATATGTTTAAAGTCTTAATTATCATTAGGAACTTGTTTGCAATTGATTGGAGTTAGTTTTGCAGCAAATAATGTGTTTTCTAGACATATAACGGTAGGCTATTCATCCATCAACGACACCATGTAGAGTACCATTTCACCCTGTCTCCAAAAGGCATCAATGGTGGACTGTTCTTAGCTCAACAACGCCATTGATCTCCATAGAGGGTGCCGTTATATAGTTAGACTCTAACGGCTAGTTTCCTTTTTCTGCCCTTACTCTTTTTGTCTTCATTATAATGACTCTAAACCTCTGCTAAACCCTCTTTAAGCCTCCTAACACTATAAATACTCCTCAGAAACAAATTACAATACATTAGACACTCGAAAAATAGATTAAATCATCTAAATTCATCAAAAGCTTAAAACTGTACACTTCTTTACTGCTCTTATCTGTTTTCAATCTTTTGCTATAGAATTATGTTTTTTAGTGTGCAAATTTGTGTTTAATATCTTGCTTGAGTGTCTAGGAGTTTAATCGATCAATAATTTACCTTTTAGAAGGGTTATTTCAACATATTAAAGCTAGAACTCATCCTTATATCAAAACTGTCTCTGTTCAGGTGATCAAACCTGTTTCTAAAATCATGTTTTTTGAGTTTTCAGTTTACTTAAGGTCTCTAGATTGTGTTTGCATTTATTTTTAAATTTTTTAGGCCTATTTAAGCTATCATTGAATGAGAAACTTCGTACATTTCAAGATAGCTTTAGTTTTCACTATTCCAAGTTTGAATTCAATTTTAACCTGATTAATCTATTATTCTGTGTTTGTCATTATTGATTTATGCTTGTTTAAGTTCTTAAGAATCAGATTATACTTAGTTTCAAATTTTTGTTGAATATTTGATCATTTGTGTGCATTAGTTTGTGAAGACATCAAAACTATCCAGTTTTAAGTGTTCTTCATTTGATCACGAGTTTCATTACAAAAATCAATTCTGGGTGCATAAATATCTTATTTCTAGTTAACATAAGGTATCAAGAGTGCTCTAGCATTTTTAATTTGATTTTTAAGAACTTATATTTGTGTTTTGAGCTGAATATTCATAGAGTGCTTCAACTGTCCAAAATTTGTGAATTGATTATTTTGATCATATTGCTTGAACATATGAACGTTTTTATTCTTGTTTTCTTCCTTACTAAGTTTTTTTAGGCCTTGAAGATTGTTATTATTCATTCATATCATTCATTGAAAGCTAAAGCCCTTAGTTTAATTGTGCATTAAGTGAAACATTTTTTAATGTGTATTCGGTTACTTGAATTTGGGGGAATTGTATCTTGTGTTAATTTGTGAATTGTATAGGGTACTCTTTGCCTTGAAAAGATTTGGGATAGGTTCCTCTTGACATAGAATAAGATTGTGGTTCTTGAGTTACTCTTCACCCTTGGAAAGTAAGATTGTAAAGGTTACTCTTTACCTTGAAAAAAATTGTACTTGTTTTGAGTGATTAATATAGAATCATCTAACACGTAGTTAGAAAGTAGATGTAGCCTATCTTTGGGGTAGGTGAACTACTTTAAAATTTCGTTGTGTCTTTCTCTAAACTCAACTTATTGCATTTACTTTGATATTTGCATTAGCATTCCATATTAGGTTGAATCTTGATTTAGTAATTGCATCTAGTTTTCAAATTGATTTAGGTTGCTAGTTTGAGTTTGGGAAAAGGTTTTAATACCCAATTCACCCCCCCCCTCTTGGGTGCCATAAGACTTACACCTAGAGTAGGCTAAATTTTTATTATCTTCATTGATCTGAATAAGAGCCAAGGTTAACATTGGCTTTAAATCAATTTACATCTCATAGAAAGGTTAGTCAAGACAGATCAGAAGCTAAACTAGATTTAAGACTGAAATTACGTTGAAATCTAAATAAATGTATTCATATCCTAAGATCAGTCAAAATAACTTGGAAGCTTCTCACCTCAACATAGGACTCTAGATGTGCAATGAGTTAAGTCATCTATTGAATATGAGAAAATTAAACAAACATGCATCATCGAAGAGGAACCAAAGGTGCTAGAAAGCATTAGATTAATTAAGATAAATTGTGTTTATTTTTTATATAATAAAGATAGAATATTTCTCATTCCTTTGTCTTTATACCTGTTGGGTTGCGCATATATTCAACTTGTTTTATGCTAAATATAAGGGCATCATCCCACAAGAATTGTATTTAGTCACCACTTAATTAAGGTTATACTTTCTTTAAGGATAATTTAAAATGCTAAAAATTGGAAAATAAACTAAAATTAAACAAACTAATAATGGACAATCACTTGAGATAAAGTGCAAGAATTTTGTAACGAAATTTTAATATTAGGAATCACATCTGTCCTTATTTTGCTTCCTTCTTATCTTATTGATTTAATTATACTTGACCCAAGACATTCTAAAGTTTAATTACCCTACCTCAAGGTGTAATTAGTTATCCATAATAGAAATAACATAGAATCAATTATGTTGTCTCTCAACTTACATAACCTTTCCTAACCATTTAACTAGATGTTAAGCAACCCCATAGGTAATAAAATAAATAGCCAAGATCTCTCTTTAACTATTGAAAAACTTGAAGGTTTACAGGTCTATTGGGAGCCAACTCTCATTAGAAAACCCAACACAAATGCCCAAGCTCACACTCTCTATCTATTCCAAGGTATATGGACAATAAACATCCATTCATTTAATCAAAAAGAGTAAATTTCATAAAATAGTTCAAGAGTAACTCATAAAATATCTTTATCCATTTATAATAACAATAAATCTAAAAAAATTCATGTTTTCCAAACTAAAAAGTAATAAAGAGAAGAAAGAGTAAACTAGATAAAGCCTTGAAAGTCTCTATTTTACCCCGAAGGAGATTGAAAAATTTATGTTGAAATGCCTTTGTGTTTCCTAAGGATGATGGTGTTTCTTTTTTTGGGTGGCCGCCAGAAACTTTAAAGTGGCCTCCTTTGGATGTGTCCTAATGATTGCTAAAGGCTCCTAGGGTATTAAGCATTTTGTCTGTGGAAAGGAGGGTCCCTTAACTTAAAACCCCTTATTTGACCTGATTATGGTTAGCTTGACCTATCACCGTCGTGCTTAAGTATGAGAGTGGTAGAAATTGGTCTGTTAAGGTGAAGCACGATCATGCTTGGCTGACAGCTTTCTGCATCTTTGCTCCTTTGACCATAACTTCTTCTTCGAGACTCTAATTGACTTAAATTTTGAGCTACAAGCTCCTCACATCTTGATCATAATTTGAACCCATTTTCATTACAATCAAAGCTCTATAAGTATACCTAGTCTATCATCAAAATTACCTGCAGCAAATCCAAATATAAAATTTTTCCACCTAAACTCTCACACCAAATTGCATCAGTCCATCTCTTAAATAAACTTAAAATCCACCCTTAAAAACTAGACAATAAAAAGAAACAATTAGAAACATTAAAGATCCACAAAGAAACACTTAAAACACCCACACTTAAACATCTACTTGTCCTTAACCAAAATCAATCACAACCATTAAATATTATCAATTCCTTTTCCAATAGATCAAATGCATGCAATCTTTCAAAATTTATCTAACTTGACTTTAAATTTGTTACACATATCATAACTAGTTTTCATCAATACATATAAACAAACTCAAATTATGATAATATTATTCAAAGGAAAGAATAAGGTCACAATGGATTTTCCTAATGGGATTCCCTCATTTCACTCAAGTGTATAAGGGCTAGTGTTTCGCTTAAGACTTACTATAGGGAATCACACTACCATAAGCTTGAAAATACAACAATTTTCTCTCATATCAATTTGTTCAAGGTGGCAATGAGGCTAGGGCAAAGGTGAGTAAAAAAAATTATTTGAGGTGTTCTTCACAAGCATTCATAAAGCACTAAATGCTGAAGGGATAATAAAGTATACCTCTAAGATTTGAACGTAAATACTTACTACTAAACATTTAGTGTTGCTACTATATGTGATTCTTTTCTTTTCTTTCCTTTTTTCTTATTCTTCTTCTTTTTTTCTCTTGATTTTTTTATTTTTTCTTTCTTTTTGGACAATAATAAAAAGAAATAAAAACTAAAACTAAATGCAATGTGCTGTGAGTAGAAGTACTGCTATACTCAAATCATATTTAAAAAAATGGAGGCAAAAATCCCAAACTACTGCTGACTTAGCACTTTATTAAACTTCTGAGTAGGTAAGGCTAATGGGGTTTTAGGTTTTAAAGTGGGCATTTCCTTCAAGAAACAAAAGTTTTAGAGGCTCAAAGGGGTTTGCAAGGGATAATGAAATAGGTAGGTCATTTAAGCAAGGGGTTAAAAGAAGAGGGCCTTAATCATTTCCATTTAGCATGAATCAAGCAGATTCATATCAGTTTAGAGTAAGGTTTAAATGTAATAAACTAAGGAAGTGCGACAAACACAAGGAAATGAAATGACTTTGGAATGGCGTCATATAGGCCCAATTCCTAACATAAGATCAATTGAAAATCTATCATGTTTCTGTACATTGCCTAATCACTCAAGCCTCAATTTCTGAGTAAGCTTATGCAACCAACTACTTTAGTTAATCAACATGATTCATCTTCTTTACAAGTGGCCTAATTTGACTTCAAGAACACATTTAATCTCCTTTTAACTACAATAATAGGATTTCATGGCAACACATTTATCGCAAAGATTCAAGTGTAAAGATCTTGATATGCCTAATTCTAATAACCTACAAGCCATCCCAAATGACATGCAAAATGCAAACACAAAAATAAAGACTACCTCCCCACACTTGAAGGACACATTATCCTTAATGTATGAAGAGAACACCACATTAAATCCAAAAAGTACGAAATTTACAAAACACAAAACAAACAAACAAAAAAACAATCTAACAAAGAAAAGGAGGGTAAGAATGATTATGGAATGGGTGCGATGATGGCACTGGGGAGGGCATTAAAATCCTTACAATGCCTATGATTTGTGGATCTTCTTGGCTAAGTAGCATTGTTGGTGAGAAACTTAGGCTTTCATTTAATCCAGTTGTTCTTATTTCTTCCTGTCACTATTCATTGGGAGTGTACACACTTTTTCCTAACCAACCTCCTTAGATTTTTTGCTTGAAGTATCATTAAAGTCGGGGCAAGCCTAGAACATGAAGCACCATTAGGGAACTTATGTTTAATTGCAATATAAGCTTGAGGATCTCAAAGGTCCTTATTATTTTCCCACAGTATCTCTGAATGTCTCAAATAAGGAGTATAAAAATACTCACAAGAAATAGGGGTTGAATTAGTAAAATGAATCATAAAATGCTTAGGTAAAGAAGTGGCAAGGTACCCACGGCCTAAACAGGTACTCTTCACTATCATAAGATTCACCAATGATTAAGGAAAATAGAAAAACATGTGAGGCTTAGCCCTCTCATCGATGCACCATAATAAAAATAGTTCCCTAGAGGAGCATTTTTTATTATAAATCTTTAAAAGTACAGCATAACATATGAGTTTATGCATTAGAAGGCATTCACGACTAAGAATGTGTGCATTAGCTGTATTGTAAGCTTTGAATTTAGGCAATTCAGTCAAATATTTTCATTAAATTACGGTTGAGAAATCTTTATGGGTATCTTTTACATGGGCTTTTAGAAAACCAAAAGTTTTGTTTAGAATTTTCTAATCCAAATGATGAGCTTGCATCTTAATCTAAACTAAAACGCACTTGGTTTACTAGATTCATAATGCAAAGATGTAAAAAAATTGTTGTGTTAATTCTCTAAGTATAGGGTATTTTGAACACATTAATTGTTTCCAACCACCATTTTTACATAATCTAAAGATTTTATCTTTTAGCCCTATCTCTGCCAAAAGATCATATTCCGTGTATATAGGTGTTAGAACAGTCTTATTTTTTAAGAGAGCATACATTTCACCTTCTTCCTTGGAGAAGATAAGAAAAGGGGCACCATAAGTCGTAGAAATATCTTGACCATTTCATCGTCCCACTTTAGCTTGAATGGGTGGAATGGATTTCCCCACAATGGATTAGAATCTTATAGGCATGATGACTAGAAACTTGCAAAAATCATACATAAGGTGAGAAAAATCAAGAGAGAAGCACAAACAACCCATAGAGAACCTTGGAAAATGGGATGTGGAGGCTGAACCTTGTCAGAGGAAGGAGGGGGAGACAAAAAGGAGTGAAAAGATAAGGGTTTTAGGGTATTTGGAAAAGGGTGCCGAGACACGCATGGGGTGGACAAGAATTTGCTCCATTTTGCCCTGTTTTGACATAATTAAGCAATTTAAATTTATCTTAAGCCACTCCAAACGTTCAAACTTAATTTTTAGCAACAAAATCAAACCAATATCACCAATCAAACTCAAAGAAACATCAACCAAACAAAAGAAATGATTTACTGAAAGAAAGAAACAACTTAAAAACTATGAAGCTATACCCTAAAAAACCTAAGAACTAAACAAAACATGCTTCATTTAAGGTCACGAGCTTTATAAAAATTCAACACAATCATATAAGGGTAAAGGAATGCAAATAAACTACTTCCCTTTCATGCGAGAGGGATCCCTAAAGGTAAAGCTTTCCATGATGCCCAATTTCCTTGAACAGTCTTCTCTTTAATACTTCCATCCCTAGTTCCCCATGCTGGTAAACTTGAACAATTTTAGATGCTTCTCTCACCCTATACTTAAGTTTGAAAGAAAACAGCTTTTACCTTGCCTTAATCCTCTTCTTTCTTACATTAATTACCCTTTTTATCTTGTTCCAATGTCAATTTGGTAAAAATAACCATAGGTAGTGTTTTAGCTCCACCAAAAAAAGTGCATTCCAACAATATAAGTAAATATTGCAACTAAGCATAGGTGGTCTCACTAAAGAGAATAGAGTAGGGGAATTTGTTTTTCATAAAGGTTTTTGCTTCAACCTCTCATTTGAATACTCCTTCTCCTAACTTTCTTTATCATTTTTCAACTGTACTTCTTCCATGTGCTTCACCAAATTCTTGTTGCCAAACTTATCAATTACCTCAATCTTCTTGGAAGCACTCCTTTTAGCTAGATTTCCCAACTTCTTCCACATGTTAAGCGCGACTCGCTAATCACCAGTACAAAGGACTAATTTTCCACCTTTACCATTAATCAACATTATTCTGATATTCAAGAAAGGTCTATCAAAGATCAAAGGACAACTCCAACCCTCTTCAAAATCTAGTACCACAAAATCTACCAGGATGAAGAGTTTTTCCGCCTTCACTAGCACATCTTCCACTAATACGAATGGCTTTCTTATTGTTCAATTCACCAATTAGAAGAGCATGGAAGTCGATTTCACCTCACCTAATCCCAATTTCCTGAAAGTAGATAAAGGCATCAAGTTAATACTTTCTCCTAAATCATACAAGCATTTAGAATACTTTTAAGTTACCAACAATATAAGGTATAGTGAAACTCCTTGGATCTTGTAACTTGGAGGACATGTGGCTAGTGATGACTGAACAAAAACTCTCTGTTAATGTCGTTGTTTGGTTATCTTTCCCAAGAGTGCTTGTTAATCAGGATATTCTTTAAAAACTTATTGTACTTTAGCATATTCTGTAATGCTTCCACAGATGATAATTTCTTCACTTTCTCAAAGAACTTAAAGGCTTGTATGTCGGTAGAATTCTACTGGAGCCTTTATGGGTAGTGAATCTTTAACTTGTACTGTTATGGTGGGATGTAGGGCTTCTCTTATTCTTTCTCCTTTGCCTTTTCTTCCATTTTTTTATTTGTCCTTATATTTCTCTTGGGTCTCTCTTTAGCATTCTTAGCCTTCTCTATTGGCTGTTTTAGTTCTTGCCTAATTATAACATTGATGGCTTTCAATTATTCTCTTGGATTGACTTCATGTTGCTTGGTAGGCTCCTTGCACTCTTAGAGCATAAAGCATTAGTAAGTTGACCTACCTGAACCTCCAAGTTGTGGATGGATGTTGCGTGGTTCTCCACAATTTGGTGAAATTTGGCCTTCATACTCTTCTGACTCTTCTTATATTTTGCAAGCTTAGAGCCTATGACATCCATCAACTTTTCCAATTTTTTTCCAAAGATACGAGTTAATTTTGTTGAAATATAGGAGGTATTTACAATCTCACTTGGCCACCTATATTGTTAGTATTCCAAACAAAGTTTGGGTAGTTCTTCTACCCTAGATTGTAAGTGTTAGAGAAAGGATTGCCACCTCTATATTATTGTTCACCTAGATAATTAAGTTGCTTAATTCCACATATCTCCATTATTATGGAGTAATCTGCAATGACATGGCTATCTTTTCAACATAACTCATACCAAAGTTACATTTTCTTCACTGAATATGAGGAAGTTCCTTTCATGTTACTCAATTACCTGGTAAGAGCTAAGATTTGTGCTTGAGGGGTTATCATCAAGTGAATTAGAGTCATATCCTTTTTTCTCTATGGATCCTTACCTACGTCTCTCATTTGGCTATAGGAAACTTTTATTTTCCATCTCCTGAAAAAGATCATAGGCTTCATCGATTGTATTTCTCATGAGAGAGCCTCCATGCCTTTAAAAGCAAGATGGTGCACTGCTTCTTGACAGCTTTTTGCTTGCTTCTCTCTTTTGACCATAAGTCCTTCTACAAGACTCCAATTGACTTGAAATTTGAACTCTAAGCCCCCCACATCTTGAGCTTACTACGCATTAAAATCTCATGGCCATATCAGCTTCAAAAGCAGGCCTAATGGTTAATCAAAATTCCCTATAGGACATCTAAATCTAAAATTTTACTACATGTAAAACCTCACACCAAAGTTCATTAATCCATCCCTTAAATAAACTCAAAATCCACCATCAAACAATAGAAAATATTAAGAAACAATTAAAAACATGAAATATTGGGAAAGTATGCAAATTATGTAAAAGATTCAAGTAATTAAAGTGAAGACGCACAAGGAAACACTTAAAACACTAAGAAACATAACCTAAATCCACACTTATTAGTACCATTAAGAGGTTAAAGTGTATAAGTTGTACTAGTAATCATTTTAGAGGGTGATCTAGCCGTATAACTTATAGTGTTCATGATAAGGTGTTCCCCTTCACATAGAGAAGCTATATTACATCTCAAAAAATCAAAATAATAGGGTGTTAATTCAACAAATAATCGAATAAGGTGTCTGTTATTGATTTTAAATTTTGAGTTTTTTTATTAATATCATTGACTAAATTTTATGATGATTTATATATTAAATTACTTAGATGCTTCAAATTTTAAATTAAGGGTCATTATATAGTAAATATGCGCTCAAATGTCATAACAATGTTTTTATTATGATAGAGTGGTGATTTAGGTACTAGATCGAAGGCATTGACTTTAAATTTTTTGTATTCAATTTTCTTTCCCCTTTTGATCGAGGTTATTTTTTGTGAAACATCTAACTCATTTCCTGAAAAAAAGAAACAATTTAAGTGTTGGAGACAATGCCTAAATCATATATCCTTTAGGCACATTTTCGTGATGATAATCTCAGGTTTAATGGGTATTTCGCTTTTATTTGTGTGCCTAATTGGTTAATTATAAAATTTAATAATACTTCTGTTGTTGTTTATGCATGTTCGTGTTTTTATAAAAATTTATAGAGATTTTGAATGAAATTTTAGGGTTAGAGGAGTTGTGGAATCATAAGGATCAGCAAGAGCATCAAGTTATGGAGTTCCACACCACATATGAAAGCCATAGAATAAACAGTAGAGAATGCGTCAAGAGAAGACGAAAAGTAACAAAAGATGGAGAGGCTAATATTCAGACTCATAATTGTGATTTTAGCTATGATACTTAAATAAAGGAGATTGAGATCTAGCTCATAGTTGTGAGCCAAACCGTGACCTAGTCAGTTTCCCTTACATATTTAAGTGGTTTTAAGTATTTTTATCATTTTCTTTGGCTAATTAAATGCCTATATCCACCGCCAAGACCCTAAAGAACAATTTCATTAAAGCTTAATTGAAGGAGACACTTGGATCAAAATAGAAAAAAAAAAAAGAAGGCAACATCAAGAGTGGTTTTCCAACAATAGTAACAAAGGAGTCAAAGGATTGAAGTGCCATTACTTTGAGCTCCTTAATCTCTATTAATTCAATGATTGTCGTTGTTTATTTCACTACGTTTACAAAATAATTTTCTTGCAGGATCTATATGATTTTAATCCCTAAGTTATACCAATTTACTTTATTCATTTAATTCAATTTTTAATTTCTAGAATTTGTCTTGGATTTATCAGTGGAATAAATGCATTTGATTTTTAATTGTCACACAAAAGAGAATTTCAATTCCGATCATATGATTTCAGAAGTGTAGATAGACAAATTAGATGTATGAACAGATCAATCCATAGGTAATGAGTTTTCCATAAAGCTCTAGAGATATATGGTAGGATGTGAAGACACTAAAACTAAACACAAAGACAATGAAAAAACATAAAACATATAAAGGAAAACACATAAAAGAATTAAAAAGATGATAATAAAAGACATATAGGTAAAATATATATCTGGGATTTCAGAATTATAATTGATCCTCAAAATAAATAAATTGTGATTATTCAAAGATGCTGACCTATAGATTTAAACAAGTCCCTAAATCCTCTATTCCACCTATTTTTAGATAAATCGAACAAGCTCAAAAAAATATCCTTAACTGCATGAGATTCTAGAACAAGCTCTCTAGATTTAATAGCACAATACCATTAAGAACTAGGAAATAGCTAATATAAGTCATAATCTCATAAGGTCAAATTTTGTAACTTTGAGACTTGTGTTCACTAACAAATTGAACTATTCTGTTACACTTATAGAAATCACTAAGACTATTACATATCACAAGCTTATTCTTAACAATTGAATTAGAAACTATACCTAGAATGACCAATCCTAAGAATTAATCCTTAATTCATGTCATTTAACTAGAATTCCTATTTAATCTTAACTTAGATCACAATGGCTAATTAATTCATATTCAACTCTCATTATTATAAAGCCTAAATTCATCAATATCTTTCAACCCAATCACAACCTAAGCTAACATCACAAAATTAACACAAAAAAAGTAGACACAATAAAATAACACAACTAAAGGGAGGGAAAATAATAACACAAAGTTGGAAAATTAAACTCAACATTCCATTACTAAAATATGAAGGTTCAACATAAATTTTTAAACAAAACTTAACCAAATACAAAATAAAGCAATAGAAAAATAACTGTAATTGGGAAACACAAATAACAACAAGTAGACATTACATAAATGTGAAATAAATGTCCAAAAAAATCTAGAAACTAAAAAAAACTAAACAAATCCTAAGAGAAACTAAGGAAAAAGAGACAGCTACATTAATGAATAAAAAAAATGAAGCTCCTTTCCCCTATTTCAACATGCTGCCGACTTATATATAGCTTGGAAAAGCTTTTCTTTGATGAAAAAATGTATGTGTGTGGATAAATTCTCAATAGCTTTAAACTATATCACAAATATACGACTCATATAATTGTAATATAATAGTATAGATGGCATAAGGATTGCATTTAGTCACTGCTCAATTCAGGTTATATTTTGTATAACAAAATAATTTAAATTCTAAAAATTGAAAAATAAATTAAAATTAATCAAACAATGATTTGGACAACGTGTTGAATGCAAAAAAAAAAAAACTAAGTTTAGCTCAAAATAACAAGTATATGGTCGTCACTTATAGTAAAAAGTAAATATCAATCCCATGCGAATTGTAGCTGGTCACCACTCAATTTAGGATTTGCTTTAATTAAGAAATCGATTTAAGAATATTTAAAAGGATAAATAAAAAAACAAACTAAAGGCAAGAGTAAGAAATGCAACCATTGCCAATACTATAAACTAAAGCTTAGAGAAATCAAGATTAAAGAATAAGACTTATCATTATCCCTATTTGTTTCCCTCTGGTTTAATTGATTCAATTTATGCTTGGCTCAAGACTACCTAATATTTTAGCTAGCCTCTCTCAAGATGCAACAAAATGTTACTAGTTAAATAAATTAGGATTAACTTTGTAATCTCTCAATATGCGAAGCCTTTCCTAAAAATGCAACTAGATTCGAAGCGATCCAAAAGCCTGTATATCAATCTATTGAAATATCTTCCTAATAAATCAATAACTTGTTATCTATGACAACTCAAGTTTACATTTAATACAAATTATCAAGTTCACTCTCTAGATTTATTGCAGGGTTTTAAGTTCACTACACAATATAATTATTTATAACCTTAAATCAACAACAAGCATTTACAATTAGTTTAGAAAACAATTCCTAAAAATAATTTAGCCACTCATAATAGAAAAAGGTTCGATGTTGTTCTTATTATCAAAAATACATAACATAACAAGAAAAATATATAATAGTAGTTTTTTTCCCTTATGTATGTGAAAATATGGAAAAAAAAAGGAAAATTTTGGAGGTCTTGATGCTTAAATCTCGAATTTGCTCTTCGCTCTAATGGTTGCACTTTTGTTCTATTTTCCTCGTGTGTCGTCCAAATCCTCTCTTCTTTTTTAAAACTACTAAGATCCAATTCTAACCCAAAATCAACAATTAAATGAGAAACAAGAAAAACAATAATGATGATGAAAAACACACAAAATGAGCCCTAAACATGACAAGTTCATCCTGAAATGCAATGGAACACATGCTAAAGACTTAGAAAAATCTATAGTAATGCAATACTATCAACTTCCCCATACTTAAATCTTTGCTTTCCTTAACAAATCAAGCACAACGATTCAATTCCATCACTTCATTTTCACAAACTTTGGCTAACTCAACTTTCAAACTAGTGCACATATCATGAAAAATTTTCATTAGATCACATAAGCAAGCTCAACTTATAAAATCATAACTCAAAGATAAGTATAAATGCAAAACAAATATTCCTTGCAGTTTCACTCATTTCTCTCTAGTGTATAGGTGCTAGTATTTCGCTTAAACTTCATATAGGGTACCACATTATCACAAACTTGCTAATAGACTAATCCTTCTTTACAATGATTACATGCCAAAATAGATCAAAAGGACTTTTATTCAACTTGTAATTTGGCTATGGTTATGTTGGGTCAAAAAGGTTCTCAGGGTTCATCATAAGCATTCATAAAGTTCTAAGTGAACACAAGGGATATAAAAATAAACTATAGAGATATACAAATGAATAAAACTACTATTCCTCACTTGTTGATGCTATTAAAATGTTCTCCCTTTTTCTTTTTTTTCTTTTTCGTTTCTATTTGTTCTTTTTTAAAGAATAATAAAGAGAAAACAAAATAGTAACTAAATGTAATGTTCTCTAAGAGTACAAGTACTAAAAGCTGTTCAAAGCATCTAAAAAAAATTTTAGCCAACATCCCAAACTAATGCCTCACTTAGCACTCTATTAAATTTGTTATTAGGTAAGTTAGTAGGGTTTGATGTTTTAAAATGAGGTCATTTGAAGAAAGAAAGGGTTGAAGGCTCAATGGGGTAGCAAGGGATAATCAAAGAGTAGGTCATTTAAGCCAAGGGTTATCACAAAAAAGGGCCTTAATGATTTCGATATATCATGCATCCAGAAGATTTAAACTGATTCAAATCAAGTTTTGAAGGTAATATTTTAAGGAAGCATCACACATAGAAGGAAATGAAATCACTACAAAATGGAGTCATAAAGGCTCAAAGCCTCATAAGGCTCAAATGAAAATCCAATATGCATCTATACATTACCTCATTGCTCAAGTGTTAAGTGCTGAGTAAGCTTATGCAACCAACTTCTTTTATCACTCAACATGATTCACTCTCCACTCAAGCAACCTAATTCCAGTTCAAACATACATCACATCTCATTCCAACACTCTATAAAGGCGTCTTTAATGGTCAAATGCTGCACCCATAATGGCCCCCTATTCTTCCATTAACATGACCCTGCCAGGGGCCATTAATGGATAAAAATGAGAGGTAATCTTCAAGTTATTGATGTAATTTTTATCATCAAGCTCCATCCTACAAATTAAATATAATAACACATAAATTTAACGATTAAGCACTAAAATTGGGGTCATAATTCAAAAAATTAAACATGAACACTCTATCAATTTGACCCCTGAAAATTCCCCCATATTTAAGCATTCGTTTGTCCTCAAGCAAATTAATTCATCATCAAATTCATAATATGATACAAAGATAGGAAAAAAATCATTCCAAAATTGATACCACAATTATTGAAAATGCATTCTTAATCCTTAAAAAATATTGACGCATCTTAAGCATTTGCTTGTCCTCAAGCAAATTAATTCATCATTAATTTCATAATAGGATATA
>JAOXYD010021670.1:0-14580 GCA_028565735.1 Pinacopodium congolense
TTAACTTTATGCCACTTTTTATCTTTAAAGTTCTTAATCTTGGCCCTTTACAAGATACTTTTTTTATCATTCAGTTGGCTGATCATTCTAATACTTACATAAAAAGGGTTATCAACAATGTTCTAGTACGGGTAAATGAGCATATTTTTCCTATTGATTTTTGTGTGTTATATATGCAAGATGAAAATTCTTCAAGTCCATCACTGATTTTGTTAGGAAGACTGTTCTTGAAGATGTCTGAGACTAAGATAGAATTTCATAGCAGAGTGTTGACTATAGAGTTCAATATTAAGGTTATTAGATTCAACATCTTCGACGCTATATGATATCTTATAGATTGTGATTCGGTTGCTAGGATGGATATCAATTACTTAGTAACTGAAGGGATGCATTTTTTTTTCTCCTGATTATCCACTAGAAGTATCTTTGAAAATTATGGAGAAGGAAACATATAATCATTGAAGAATAAGTTTGAGTAAGGAGAGGAGATGGAGGAAGCCATTATTGCATTGGAGATGCTTCCTTAACATTTTGGCAGGTATACAACTCACTTTTTGGATTTGTCTGTTTATATTAACTGATTATTATCTTCTGTTGTATAGACTCCTAAGGTAAAGTTGAAGCTATTAACGAACTATCTCAAATATGTGTATTTAGATGACAACAACACTATATAGGTTATAATAACAAGTGACCTCACTTTCATATAGGAAGGGAAGCTTATTAGAGTGTTGTGAGTGTACAAGACAGTGCTAGGGTGGACAGTGGATGATATTAAGGGAATTAGCCCCTTTTATACATGCATAGGATCTTCTTAGAAGAGTGCACTACACCTATCAGGTAAGTGCAAAGGTGACTTAGCCCACCGATGATGGAAGGGTGTCATCTAAACTATCTCAAATAGCAAGTGGGTTAGTCCTCTCCAGGTGGTCCTTAAGAAGTTTGGAAAAATTATAAGGGAGAATGAAAGTACGGAGATGGTGCCTACTCATGTGTAGAATTAATGGAGAGTTTATGTAGATTATCGTAAACTCAATTTTTTTCCATTACCATTTATTGATCAAATGCTAAGATGTCTTGCTGATCATGCTTACTTTTTTTTCGTGATGGTTATTCATGTTATATCTAGTGGTTATAATTTTAAAGGACTAGGAGAAGACGATGTTCACATGCCCATATGGTACTTTTGCTTATCATCAGATGCCATTTGGTTTGTTCAACGCCCTCACCACTTTTCAAAGATGTATGTTGAATGTCTTTTCTAATTATTTAGAGAAAATCTTAGAAGTTTTCATGGAAAATTTTACTTTTCATAGAGATACCTTTGATAACTATCTAGATCACCTCATTTTAGTGTTTAAGATATTCTTAGAAACTAACCTTGTTCTCAATTAAAAAAAATATCATTTTATGGTTTAACAAGATATAGTTCTAAGTCATATAATTTCATAAAAGGGCATTAAAGTTAATAAAGCTAAGATAGATCTTGTTCGTTCTTTATCTTACCCAGCATCTATGTGGGAAGTGTACTCTTTTCTTGGCTATGTAGTCATTGCACTTATCCTACAACTTTTGAAGTATTTCATCTTTTGAAGAAGAAGTTAATCATTATACTTATCCTACAACTTCTTGATTAAGATATCCCATTTGAGCTTATGTGCGATGCTCGAACTATATCATAGGAGCAATTTTGGGTTAATGGGTGGGGAGGGCTCATGATGTTATTTATTATATCTCCAAGACCTTGAATAAAGCTTAAGCCAACTATACAATCATAGAAAAAGAACTTACTGTATTTTTTACTTTAGATAAATTCAAGTCTTATTTTTTAGGTACCAAAATCATTATCTATTCTAATCATATAACTTTGAAGTACCTACTCTCAAAGAAGGAGGTAAAGCCGAGACTCATTCATTGGATCCTCTTATTCCAAGAGTTTGATATGGAGATTAGGGATAAGAAAGGCCTAAAGAATGGATTGGTAGATTTTTTTAAGCAGATTAATTGGCAGATTTGGTTAACTTTTTTATTTTTCGACAATTTTGCATTGATTTCATCGAAGCACAAAAGGATAAAATGAAAAGTCAAGTTAAGTACTATATTTAGGATGTTTCGTACCTTTAAAGACACTGTGTCAACTAAGTGATAAGAAGGTGTATACTCGATGACAAGTCTTCCTCCATTTTAACTTTTTATCATTCTTATCCATGTGGAGGACATTTTGATCCAAAAAGAATAGCTCGTAAGGTCTTAGAGAGTAGATTTTATTGATCATATTTATTTAAAGATGCTTATGAGTTTTGAAAGACTTACAGCAATTGCCAACGAATAAGTATGCTAGGTTCCCATAATGAAATGCCCAAAACTTCCATCTCAATTTGTGAATTTTTTTATCTTTGTGGTTTGGATTTCACATTACACTTTTCATCTTTTTTTGGATTTTAATATATTCTACTTGCTATTGTTATGTCAAAATGGGTGGAAGGAAAAACCACCCAAACAAATGATTTTAAAATAGTTGCATAATTCTTGAAATCACACATTTTTACTAGGTTTAGGATTCTAAGAGACATCATAAGTGACAAAGGAACCAATTTTTTCAATAAAAAAATTGAGACACCCCTTAGGAAGTACTAAGTGATTCATTGAGTCTCCATAACTTACCATCTTCAGACAAGTGGGTAGGCCGAGGTGTCTAACAAAGATATGAAGTCTGCTATAGTCAATCCTAATAGAAAAGACTGAAGTTTTCACCTTAATGATACTTTATGAGCATATAGCATAATAGACACAACTTCAATTAAGATGTATCTATATAGGCTGGCTTGTAGGAAGCCATCTACTTATGGAGTTGAAGCATAAGGCCTATTAGGTGGTAAAGCAATGCAACATGGATTTAGAGGCCATTGGTGCATATAGAAAGTTGTAGCTCCAAGAGTTAGAGGAGTTACGTCATGACGCATTATAGAGTACTTGTATTTACAAGGAGAAGACAAAAGCATTTCATGAGAAGTACATTCAAGGAAGTCATTTAGTGTTAGTAAAAAAAGTTCTCGTTTATCATTCCAAGTCAAACTCTTTTCGAGCAAGTTACATTCATGATGGATAATACCTTTTATCATCACTAAGGTATACCACCATGGTGCTATTAAGATTAAGAATGATATAACAGGATAAGAGTATAAAGTTAGTGGGCACCATCTTAAGCTTTATTTTAAAGGGTATTATGTTTGATACATGGAGGTGATAGAGATAAAAGCTCCAAAGTGTGTGAGTTGATGTGAAAAAGGGTCGAGCTAAAGATGTTAAACAAGTGCTTGTTAGAAGGAAACTTAACCATATCATTTAGTTTTTGTGTTTTTCTCTTTTCTAGGTAAGATTTAATTGCTTTATGTTTGAGTGTTGTACTTACTTTTCACTTGTTTTGTTTATAGGTGCAAAAGTGAGTTACAGTCTTTCTCACCAATGAGTGACATGGTCTACAAAATCCGAAGGAGTATTCTTGTTCCCATTCCTATGTGTGTTTTCATTTCTTTTAGAACTTTGAGGAAAATATCCCATTTAAGTGTGGGGATTCTTACATTGAAGTTATTATGAGTTTAAGGACGATGATTTGAATGTTTATTCTTAAAATAATCTTGATTTTTAATAAGTTGTTAATTGTGGTGCTTAAAAGCAATTAATGTTTTTAATTTAGTAGACTTTGATCGACTTTTGAAATGATTACTATATTTAAAAAAATTTTGATTTTGTTTTTCTTTTGAGTGTTTTTCATATGTTTTTGTAACCCCTATGCATGATGTTAAGTATTCAAGGACATTTTGTTTGGTTTCTCATGTAAATTGGGGGAATAGGATATTTAAAATTATGTGTTAAAAATTATCAAAGGTGTTAATGTTGTTAAATAAAGTGAGTGAAATTTCACTCCAATGGTTTAAAACCAATATAAATGTTGAAGATTATGAGTAGTACTAGTAGCCATTTGAGAGAGTGATCTAACCAAATAACTAGGGATGGTCAAGACAAAACATTAACCATTGCATCAAAAATTTAGATGACATCTCAAACAAACTAAAAGGAGTACCCTAGTTAAGTAATCGGGGTTTTTTACGACAAAATGTATGTATTCATGTCAAAAGGTTAGGTGGCCTCTAACTTATTGCTCCAAGTTCAAAATGTGTTATGTTTTAAATTGTTTTAGACATCCTCAACTAGATTTATGGGATGATCTATACAAAATGACTTAGATATTTAATATTATGCATTTTGGATTACTTTCTTACTAATATTGTGCTTAACTTGTGATTATGTTATTTTTAGTCATGATGGAATTGAGATTTGTGAATTGAATTAAAGGCATTGATTGAATTCTATCATATTCAATTAGCTTTCATCTTTTAATTGAGATTGTTTGAGTGAAGCATTTAAGTTATTACTTGAGGATAAGAAATAATTCAAGTATGGGGGAATTTAATAAGGATGTATTATATTGAGTTTTGATATGTGATTTAATATGATTTCATCATTATTTTTTATGTAAAAGTGCTTAGTTTGTGTTTATTGTCCTTTGAATGGAATATTTAATCATAAGACATAAATTTTAGTTAAAATTAGAGAAAAATGGATCAAGAAAGGTGCAACACAAACCTTTAATGACAATTTATATTGCTAATAAATGGTGTCGATGATAGAGAAGTAAACCACGGTTAAAGAACCTAGAATCAAACCTTCGATGATCTAAAAATTACTGATGATTCTTGTGTTATAGATCCTTCAATGAGGGTTGCTATATGGCACAATTGAAGGGTCTGTAACCACCATTAAGCATTCTGGAAAAAAAAAAGGGAAATCAAGACTTTTACTCCTCTAAACATCACAAACCTTATTTTGAGCATATTTAAGGAGAAATTAGTGGCACTTTCGTCATCCTTCATACCATTTTTAGAAGGCATATATCATCTTCTTATTTCTTCTTATTTTTAGTATTTTTGGCTTTTCGTTGAAGTTGTAGTTAAGGATACTAATATACTTCATTCCTAACTAGATAAATAGCGAGTTTCACTGTGATTTTAATATTACATTATTTTTATTTCATTAATCTAATTTTTCTTTTATTTAGGTTAACCTTTTTATGCTTATTCGTTATCAGACCTTTGAATATTGTTGAATAGATTGGTTAATCTTTGATTTCTTTAGTTTTAATTGCAGTTTTAGTATGTTTTCCATGAATTTATTTTCTGTTCTCACTAATCCTAATATTCTTAGTTGAATTTTTATGGGCTGAAAGGTACTAAAGGGATGATAGGAAATCAATTGTGAGAATATAAATGGATTTTGATGGATATTGTGTTTTTATGCTTAGGTTGAATTAAAACTTTGATTTAATGTTAAGAATTAAGGATTATTCATTTATTTGATCACCTTATTAGTAATTTCCAATTCGATTACTAGATTTGAGCTTTTGATTTGTAATTGTCATTATAAAATATCATAAGTGGTAATAAACTAATTGAATTTATAATCAAGACTTAATCAATTTAGCTTGAGGTTTTGACTTTTTAAGTTACATGATCCATGCATGTGAGCTTATGGCTTAACTTAATTGTTTCCTATTAATTAACATTACTACATAATTAAATCTATAAATCGTATCCTAAGTTATATTGTGGTTAGGGGCAAGTTTTTAATCATATTGAATTTACCTATAGTTGGTGGAGGATCCTAACTAAATATATAGGCTAACATCTTAGTTAGAACTCAATTCATAGGTTTTCAATGATCAATTATGTTTCTCGAAATCCTAATCATATTTTTTTTGCTTTCTTAATATTGTTATCTATTTCTTTATATTTTGCTCTTTCGTTTAGTTGCCTTCGTATCTTTGGTTATATTTCTATTTGCATTAGTTTAATCAAACTAGGGGTTTTTAATTTCTACATATCATTAAAAATAATATTTGCACTCCAGTTCTCTGTAGATGGACTCTGACTTACCTTACTACATAGTTAGGAAGTTAGGTTATTATTTGGTAGTTAACAATAGACTTACCAATTTGTCAAGACTCTCATTGCAAGACACAAAATCCAATATTCATGGGCCAAGGGTGGAGATTGCTAGCTTCAAACTAAAGCCACATATTATCCAGATGCTACAAAATTATGTTCAATTTGACAGGCTATTAGATGAGGATCCTAATTCCTGTATCGCCAATTTTGCAGAAATCTGTGATACATTTAAACTTATTGACATTTCTAAAGAACCTATTAGATTGAGACTATTTCCATTCAGACTGAGGAGTACAACCAAGTCTTGGCTCAAGTCTAACCCACTTCGTTCTATCACTTCCTAGAATTAGATAGCAGAAAAGTTCCTCACCAGATATTTCCATCCTTCTTGTTTGGCTAAATTATGTGATGAGTTAATAGTGAGAGCAGGGAAACCTCTATAAAGCTTGGGAAAGATGGAAAGACATGCTAAAGGAAGTGTCCATACCATGGATTAAATTTGGGCATGCTGATGTATACCTTCTATGAAGGCCTCTACTTTTCCAAGAAGCAATTAATCGATTCATTATCCAGTGGCATCATTAGCTTTAAGACCCTTTAGCAGCTTCAAGAGCTTATTAAGAATATTGGAATGAATACATACCACTGGTGCAATGCATGACAGAGGTCTAAGCCTAGTGAAAGGGCATATAGTATAAATGCAATAGCCGTATCAGAAACTAAAGTAGAGGCTTTAACGAGGAAGTTAGAGAACATAACAATAGTATCTACCTCAACCCAAGTATTGATGTGTGATTTTTATGAAGGAGGGAACCTAGATCATGAATGCCAATCATCAGGACCTGAAGGCCAACTTAAGTAGGTTAACTATGCGGGGAACCGACTGAATAACCTATATAATAACATTTATAATCTAGGGTGGCACAATCAGCCCAATTTTTTGTGTGGAAAGCTCAAGGCTAAGCAGGATAGAACTACCCTCTATGATTCCAACAATAACATCATCATAAACAACCCAGTCTAGATGATTGCTTGCCAAGTACACCACCACTTCAAATGCTTAATTCAGGAACATAGAAGCTTTGATTATAAACTTAGAAAACCAAATTGGGGAACTTGTTAGGATTGTCTCAGAGAGATCACTAGGTACTTTACTTGGTAACACTAAGAAAAACTAAAGGGAGCAAGTGCATAAGGTGTTCCTAGGTGAGGAGAAAAAAGTAGCTAGTGAGAAGGAAGCTATGAAGATGGTGCATAAAAAAGAAGTTACGAGGATATAAGATGAGAAAGAAGCCAATAAAAAGAAGAAGACAAGATTCAAAGAGAAGAGGAGGCCAGAGCTATCACTATTGGTTCCTAACAAAGTGAGCATTGAATAATTTGACGAGGATCCTAGTACATACTTTAACCTTTTAAGAAATTAAATACCAACGCTCCTTTAGATGAATACCATATGCAGGAACTAAAGGATGTGAGGTTTGTACATAATTTTCTCTTAATAAAGAAGATGAAGGAATCTCCAAGGATGATGAAAAGTGAGGAGTACACTACCATAATTTTTGATAAACTACCACAAAAAAATAAAGGAATCAGGGAGTTTCTCAATCCCTTACATGACTGGTAATTTAAAGTTGTATGATGCACTAAGTGACCTAGGAGTTGTTATAAATCTAATGTTATATATTTTTTTTTCATAAATTAGGTTTGGAGAATACAAGACCTACTATGATGAGCATATTGGCGAATAAATCTATTAATTATCCTATAGGGATTATAGAGAAAATTCTAGGAAAAGTAGATAAGTTTATATTTCTTATCGATTTTATGATCCTAGATGTAGAGAATAACAATGAGATTCCTTTAATTACCGGTCGACCTTTTCTAACCACTTCTACAATGTTCATTAATGTTTTGAAAAAGAAACCGACCCTTTAAATTAAAGATGAACTGATTATTTTCTTTAATTTTGAAACTACCAGGTCATCATTGAAAGAGAAGCAGCATTCCCCCTCTTTTAGTAATGTTATTGATGGAACTTTGATTATTTTGCAGGAGAATCGAAAACATGAACCCCCAAATTTTGATTTGTTGATGTTACCGAGCCTTGAGCATTATAAAGGAGAGGTAAGTAAAGCTTTTTTCGTTAAGGAGCCGTATGAGGGGAGTATGAAAGATAAAGAAGGTCTAAAAAGCTCCAAAGGAAAAAGCTAAGAAGAATAACAAGGCTCAAAACAAGAAACTTGATAAAGGATAAGCACAAAGAGGTTGTAGAGCTTATGATGTTAAATAAATGCTTGTTAGAGGCAACCAAATAGTTATTTTGTTTTTTTGTGTGCTTTTGTTGACCTTTACCTTATTATTTAGAAAGTGATGCATATAGGTTAAATTCTTGTATGTCTAAATTGATTGCATTTTATGTGTTTTTAGTATTTCTTATTTTAGTTTTGCATTTGTAGAATTTAACTTTATGCTTTTTTATTTTTTATTTTTGTTATTATCTTATTTTGATCTAATCTTTTGGGTAAAACATGTGCTTTAGTGTTGCTTATTAGATATAAACAACAAGATTTGATCATCAGTTTCTCTAAACTATCATTCACATGGAATAAACTCCAAGCCATTAAATTCATACCCATAAATTGGACTTTAATATTTAGGTGAGTTTTTTTCTCTACCTTTTTTCACTTTCGATGCTTTATTTTCTTTCATCCTTCAAATTGAGGACAATCTAGTTTAAGTGTATAGGGGAAGTTAAACATGCCCTATCATCCATTCACACACTTGATTTGTTGTAAATTCAATGGTAAGGACTTAGATAGTCCATCTTTAATCATTTTTTGTTTTTCAATTGTAATATTTTAATTTAATTGATGATTTTGATTTAGTTGAGCATTGATCAATTCTTGAATGATTTCTAACCCTTTTTTTTTTGTTTTTTCTTTTTATGTTGTGTAAATTGCATGTGTTTTGGGTGACCTTAGTGTATGATATCAAGTTTCTAATGATGTTATATATGGATTGTCATGTGAATTTGGAATAGGTTGTAACCTAATGCAAACTGTATTGTGATTGAATAAATTGAGTAATATTTTCACTATGCTTGCTTTCATACTGATAAAAATGTTAAAGTTCAATAGTGGAGCTAGTAGTCATTTATGATTATGATCTAGTTGAGTAACCAAGATTATTCATAATAAAATTTTCACCTTCACATTAAAAAGTTAGATGATATTGCAAACAAACTAAAAAAAGGTAATTAAGATGAGTAACTGGAGAACATTCATGATAAACTATTTTCCCTCACATTAAAAGACAAGTTGAATCATAACAATTCCTCCAAATGTAATTTAAATTTTTTTTATGTTAATATTAACATCCTTGACTGGTTTTACATGATGATCTATATATCAAACTACTTAGATGCTTGATATTACATATTGAGGGTTGCCTATTTACTAACATTGTGATTATATGTTATAATAATGTTTTTTTATAAAAGGAATTGTGATATATGAGCTAAATCAATAGCATTGATGGATATTTATTTTTTTATTCATTTATTTTCAACTCTTGATCGATTTGGCTTTGAGTGAATATTTAAGTCATTTCTTGAGGACAATTAATAGCTTAAATATGGGGGTATTTAATAGTACCTAAACTATACATATTTTATGCATGGTTTTATGATGGTTATCTTAAGTTTGAGGGGGGGTGGGGAACCGTGTGATTGATATGTATATTTAGTTAAAACTTGGAATACCATGTTGCTTATATGTTTCCAATGATCAATTATGTTTTGATAGGACTTGGTGAGTAATTATATGAACTTTTGGAGTTATAAGAGGTGTGGAATTAATTTAGGAAGAAAAAGCATCAAGTTAAGAAGCTTCACGTCAAATGGACAAATGATGAGAGGTGCATTGCAAAATTACCAAGAGGAGTACAAAGCTAGAAAGGCCACTTACCAATAGCTAAGCCATCTTACAAGAGTTTTGCATAAGATTAAAGTAGAAAGATATATAAAAACACATCAAATTCAAGGATTGGATTTCACAATAAGAATCATCAAAGAGTCAAAGAATTTAAGATTTACAATCGTGAGCCTCTCTATTTCCTTTCTTTTTATGATTATTGTTGTGAATTTTTTGATGTGTATAAACTAATTCTCTCATAGGATTTAGGTTTTATAAATCCTAGGATGTAGTATTTCATTGTTTTATTGATGTAACATTAAATTTCTATACTTGTATTGGATTTATTTATGGAATCAAGGACATTAGTTTTTGATTGTTATGCGAATATAAACTTCAATTTCAATGATGTGATTACATATTTTTAGATTTAGAAATTGAGTATATAGTTAGATTAATCTAGAAATAATGAACGTTGCATAGATACTTAGAGATAGGTTTATCTAAGATGTCTAGATTAGGTGTGAGTTTAATTGAAACAATTAGTTCCATAGAACGCATTAATGCGTTTCATTAATAAGTTGAGATAAAGAGATTTTTCATTTAATTTATCAATTTGAATAGAATTATATAACTCTAAAGAGTGTGTGATTTAACTAATGGAACCTACGGTATAAGAAAATATGGAAAACTTTTTAAATCAAGGTTGAATAATGAATACTAATGCATCTTATAGGGATTAACTACCTATATCTTAGCTTCATTATTATTTGATAATTATTGTGATTTTATTTATTTTCCCTAATATATTAATCAATCAATCATCCTTTTGAATAGGCTAGATAATAAGGATAGGGATTTATTAATAGTCACAATCCTCGTGGATCAACAACCTAGACTCAAAATAGCTATAATATGCAACGATAAGTGCACTTGCTTTATTGCTTATTGTAGTATTATTTGGTTTTGATTCTTGGTTTATTTTTATTTAAAATTTAGGTGAGTTTCACACACATCAAATTTTAAAACTAGTATAAATATGTTGTTGTTGAGCTAAGGAGGCTTCTGTCATGCATTTTGATGATGACAAAGCATTATTATTACTAATATTTGAGTTTTGATGCAATTGTAAGATAGGTAAATGTTTAAAGTGCAAGAACATGTTTATAGAGCCTAAGGTAGACAAGCTTTCATGAAGAAAATGAAGAATGGAACAATCATTGAAGTGTTAAATTGAAAATTAAAAGAAAGAAGGTCAAATTTGGTTAGGTTTAAGAGTGTCTCGGTATATAGTCCTAAGCTTGATCTTTATTAATACTTAAAAGGGCTTTCACATTTACATGACATTTTTGTATAAACATTTGCATATAGGATTTAAATTTTGGTTTTAGTGATTAATTGAATTTTTGTATTGTATTGACATGTTAGGAATTGATTTAGAAAGGCATATAAACACTAAGTTATATAATCAAGAGGTAATATCTTTATATATGTATTTGAATTTTTTTAAATCCAATTATGATGTGAATTTTAGTTTATAAATGATTTGAAGGTTATTGAGATTGAAAAACAATGAAATAGTAACTTAGATTGAAAAAGTTCAAAATGATAGGTCAAATTTTATGTTTGTGATGTTTGAATTAATGTGGCCATTAAAACAAGTTTAAAATGTGTTTTGTGACGTGTGTGCATTGGTTTTGGAGCAAAAGAAAAGTTTATGTGTTTATGATTTTGTTTTGTTTTGTTTTTAAACTAAAGTTTATAAACTTACTTTAATTTGGTACAAACCAAGACATTTGTGCTTTTTATCTCAATTTATATGTCTTGATATCACATTTTACCTATAGAATGATTTAGAACTTGTTTAAACTAAATCAGGGTTAAAATAATTTAGATTAAATTTGTTTTGTCTCGGTGTTCTATCAATTACAGAGTCTAGAATTGCTTTGGCAGAAGGATCAGTTGACTAAAGGTCAGTTGACCAACCTATACACATCAGTCAACCAAACCCTATTAGAGGTCAACCAACCAACCTATACACATCAGTTGACCGAACCCCTAACAGCAACACCTCCAATGGCTAGTATCTGTCTCGAGTTTTAATTATGATCCTAATGTATAGTTTTTGGACCAAACAACTCCAATATCTTAAAAATCATATATATGTGTGTCTTAAAATTTTTAATAAATTTCTAATCCCATTTTGAGAGAATTATAAGCCTTGAAATCCATCTTACTCCAAAAACTTTGGGTTTTTAAGTACCTAGTGTTCATCTTGTTTCTTCTTGAATTTATTTGGTTTATAGATTAATTTAGATATTTAAGAGTTTTTTTATCAATTGTTTGCATTTTTAGAAGTGAATTTTATTGGTTTCATACCCATTTGCTCATATACATCAAAACTGTCAAGCTTTGGATGTTTCATCATTCATTCTCATATTTCAGTGCCTAAATACATTTTTATTGCTACAAATTTGTTGTTTTAGATTTTCATAAGTCTCCAAGAGTGTGCTAGAGTTTTTGTTACAATTTTTAAGCTTCTATATTGTTTGTTTAAGCTTAATTTTTCAAGTTGCTCTAAATTTGTACAGGTTTGACAGTTCTTGCTTGTTCTTATTTCAATTCATTTGTTTCATACTCTAAATTTGTTTTTATGGTTTCAATTTTTTTAACTAATGGATTAATGTTCCACTAGGTTTTTTCTGCTGATTGAGTGCCATTTGATTGGTTAAAAACATTGGTTTTTATGCTGGAACATTAAAACTACATAATTTGACAGTTTGTGTTCATATTGATTCAATCTGATTTTTTAATGCATTAATCACTTTTTTGTTACTTCAATTGGTTTTTTTATGATCTATTGAGGTGATAGGAAGCTTGTCATAATTTTTATTTACCTCTAGAAATTACAAAATCATTTTATATTGCATGTGCTTCATTGATACACCATTTAAGGTGTGATTTTGTTACATAATTAGGGGAATTGATTATGTAAAATGTTAATTGTGATTAGGGATCTTTTTTTTTCATTAAAAATAGTGTTTATAGGCTGCTCTTGACATGAGGTAAATAATATTTGAGTTGCATTAATATTTGAACGTGAATTGGATTAATTTATGCTATGTATAACCATTAGGAAAAGTATAAGGCATAAGTATTGCATTGGTTGCATTTGAGTCCTTTTCATAGATTGATTTTGATAAAATTTTTTATAAGTTACATGACCTTGAATTGAGGCTTGGTTAGCCTAAGTTTAAGAATTGTTTTTGTTGAGTAAATTTTTGTAAATTCAATTTATTGTAAGGATTACTCTTCACCCACTTAAGTAAGATTGTGTTAAGCTCCTCTTGACCCTTATACTTTAAGATTGTTGTGTGCGTTCCTCTTGATCCTTATGAATAAGATTATTGGGTTACTATTCACCCTTCAAGTAAGAATGTATTGTTTGCTCTTGACCCTTGAAATCAAGATTATAAGGTCTACTCTTCAACCATTTAAAGTAAGATTATTTTTAGTTAATTTCCAACAAGTAGTTGGAGAGACAAAATAGTCTATATTTAGGGTAAGCGAATCTCTATAAATCCTTGTGTTCCTCTCTTTCCCTCACTCTTTGATTTTATGCTCCTTTGTTTGATCTATAATTGATTGAATTTGATTAATATTGGTATAAGAATTGGCATATCATATAAGTTAAATTTTGTTTAGAGATTTCAAATAGTTAAAATTGGCCTAGGTTATTTAGAGTGTTTAATTTAGCAATAAATTTTTTAACATCCAATTAACCCCCCTCTCTTGGATGCCATAGGGTTTACAGTTGTGTTCTTTCTTCCCTTACTCTTTTTATGTTTATGCATTTATTTACAAGTTGTTTAATTGTTATTTATTTGACTTGATTAATTGTTTAAATTGGTGAAATAGGAGTAAGTTATAATATTGTTTAACTTCCACATAATTTAATAAATTGGTGAACTTAGGTTAACTTAGAAGAATTTTTGTAATGCCCTTAATTGACTCCCCCCCTCTTTAAGTGCCAAACTAGGACTAACACAAATGATTTAAACCTTAAGGTATGAATGGCCTAAAAACTGAATTATATGAAAAAGTAACCTAAGAAATCCTTAAACTACATAAGAAAAATTTGACCCTGATCAAAGCTATCAATTAAAAATAAAGTTATAGAAATAATGATCATCATAAGTTGCCTTGATAAGATGAAAATGGAGTTTTTAATGAAGAATAGAGGTAAAAATTATAATAAAAAGAATAACACTCAATTTTTGATTTAATAATGTTATGATGTTTAAATTGATGGCTAAAGACACAATATAAACCCTAGTAACCTTAACTATTAACTGAAAGGCAAAAATATAATTTTTACAACCAAAATAAACATAATGCTTCGAACTTCAAGAAGCTAAATGACACTTCTGTCTATGTTATTCTTCTGTCTGTGTCTCGGATCAAAACAACTATTTCTATGAAGCTAAACAATGTCATTATGGAGTGCCATTTATGTTCTGCTTATGAAGGGGTAGAATATTGCTAGCCAAACTAGAAAAATGACACTATTTCAAAAGGTCGATTACCATCTGACCTTCATACAGCATGAACCCCTTTATACTAAAGTACTCAAAGCCAACTGTACCAGGCTATATTAACTTATC
>JAOXYD010021681.1:0-14579 GCA_028565735.1 Pinacopodium congolense
ATGCTTTGATGCAAATGTGTGGCTAATCATTTCTGTTGTTATGGATTGATGTTTTAATGATTTGAAAGAGTTTTAAGACATGTTTAAACGTTTTTATTTTTTTATTAAAGGCCTGAATGAACCAAATTAAGCTGGCCACTTAAGATTAGTGTTTATGATAGTTTAAGCATGAGAAATCATCTTAAATTATTAAAAAAAATCAATAAGCAACACAAATTAATCCTTGCATAACCAAACCTACATTTTTTTTATGAAATTTAGAGTTATAAGATTAATTTTCCATAATTCACCTTTTTGAAATTAAATCTCATTTACTTGATTTTAAAGCATAACCAAACTTTAGACAAGATTAAATGAAGAAAAAGCAAAATCTTAACCATATCTTTATTTTGATTTTGTAAAGGACTTTAATCAAACTTTAAATGTGTTTTTAAGCTTAATTAAATCATCAATCATCTAATCCTTAGCTAATTTACACATTTGGAAATTTTCAAAAGCAATTAAAAATCATTTTTGAAGTGTTTACACTAAGGTAGTATAGTTTAAGCAATTTTCAGGTTTTTAATCAAATTGTCTATATTTTTCCTAGATAATTGTAATCTGATCGACCTAGTAATTAAGTAAACATTTTCCACGTGAGATCAAAATTCGGAGTTTAAAATTTACTCCATTAAATCACTTTTGCAATAGGTGCACTTGCCTTATTTTTGTTGCTTTTCAAAGTAAAATCGTTTCAAAATCATCCAAAGTGTTAAAGTCACTTAACAAATGTAACAAGTTTTTGGCGTCGTTGCTGAGGAATTTTGACCTTAATATTAGGGAAATTATTTTCAATTACTTTAAGATTTGTAAATTTTTTTTTATAAATTTTCTAAATTTTTTTGTAATTATTTTCTAGTTATTTTGTTTTGTGTGCTTTATTGTTTTTTGTTTAGTTTATTTGCTTAGTTTGTTTTATTTTATTTTATTTAGTATTTTATTCAAATTTGTATGCATACTCAGAGACACAATTCCGAGCCAGTAGACTTCGATCCAGAACACGTTGAGGAAGACAAAGAAAGAAGTTCGTGCAACCCCGTCTGATCCATTAGGCGTAGGAACCTTGAGTGACATTGAATTCGAAACTGTAGAAATGTACCCTAAAGAACATGTAGTTTCAAGACCTTAAGTAGAAAATAGGGAACCAAACATGATGGACTTATCTTTAGGGAACCAAGGTAGACCTGTGGCTAGCATTGTGTAGCCCAGAGTCAATGTAAATAACTTTGAAATCCCGCATAGCATCATTTCAATGGTTAGGTCTTCACAATTTAGAGGTTTAGCTTTAGAATATCCTAATGAACACCTTTAAAATTTTCTTGATATCTGTGATCTTTTCAAAAGTAATGGTGTCTCTGATGATGTAATTAGGCTTAGACTTTTCCTTTTGTCTGTTAGAGATAAGGTGAAAGCTCGGTTGTCAACTCTTTAACCTAGTTCCATTACTACATGGGACGAATTAATGAAATTTTTCCTAACTAAATTTTTACCACTTGCTAAGATAGTCAAAATGAAAACTGAAATTAGCTCATTCATGCAATATGATCTATACGAGGCATGGGAACGATTTAGAGAGATGCTTGCAAAGTGTCTAAGTGATGAATTAAATACGTGGCAGTAAGTTGACATCTTTTACACAGGATTGACATCTTCAACTCGTAGTACCATTGATGCTATAGCTGGAGGCAATATAATGCATAAGACTGCAATCGAAGCCTACAATCTGATTGAGGATATGGCTACAATGGTTTTCAGTACAATTCTGAACACCATCCAAGGAAGCCACATGGTGTTCATGCAATTAATGACACAGTAGCTCTTGTAGCTCAACTAGAAGTATTGAATAAGAAGATTGATAGTTTGATGATTGGTGCTAGTACTAGTTCTTATAAGTTGGATTGTGAAAGTTGTGGTAGTGTCTCCCATTCATCATTAGAGTGTCAAGAAGGAAGTCCTTTTTCCCAAGAACCAGACTAAGCCCAATTTGTTAATAATTTTAATAGGTAAAGAGGAAACCCTTTTTCAAAAACTTATAATCTTGGGTGGAGGAACCATCCTAATTTTTCATGGAGTAACAATCAAAACTACTTACAACGACCTCAACAACCTCAAGCTAATCCTTAAAGACCACCTTCACCCAATTTTAGAGCCAACCAACTTCAAAAAGAAACGCCAAACTTTGAAGAGACAGATATTAAGTATATCTAATCTAATGAGTCTAGAATGAAAAATCATGAATCATCAATCGAAAACTTGGAGACTCAAGTTGGACTAATTGCTCAACTCTTACAAGAAAGGCTACTCAGTAAGCTTCCTAACACAATCGAAGCCAATCCTAGAGAGCATGCAAAGACAATTAAATTAAGAAGGGGAAAGGAGGTTGAGAGTGAAAGAAATAAGGTAGAAGATAAAGGTAAGCAAGTAATAGTAGAGAGTGAAGAAGATAGAGAAAAAGAAGGATATGACAGAAGAGAGAGAGTTCAGAAAGAAGAGAAGAAGAAAGAGAAGGATGACGAGGGTGTAATTTCAGACAAGCCACCTAGGTTATTCGTTAATCCAAATGTACAACGCTACAAGCCTAAGATATCATATTCGCAAAGATTGAAGAACACTCGCATAGATAAGCAATTTGGGAAATTTTTGGAGATATTTAAGAAGCTACATATCGATATCCCATTTGTTGAAGCAATTGCTCAAATGCCTTCTTATGCAAAGTTTTTGAAGGAAATCTTGTCCAAGAAGAGAAGGTTAGAGAAGTATGAGACAGTTAAGCTTAATGAAGAGTGTTCTACTATCCTACTGAAGAAGTTACCCCCAAAGCTCAATGATCCTGGTAGTTTACCATTCCTTATATAATTGGTAACTTACAAATTGATAGGGTTTTGATGGATTTAGGAGCAAGCATTAATTTGATGCCCTTATTAATTTTCAAGAAGTTAGGATTAGAGGAACTGAAGCTCACTACAATCTCATTGCAATTGGATAATAGATCAGTTACTTATTCAAGAGGGATTATTGAAGATCTATTGGTTAAGGTTGATAAATTCATATTTCCTGTAGATTTTCTTGTCTTGGATATGGAGGAGGATAGTATAGTGACTATCATTTTAGGACGACCATTCATGGCTACTGCTAGGGAACTGATTGATGTACATGGTGGAAAGCTCATTCTCAGGCTTCAAGATGAAGAGATTGAGTTTGATGTTTTTAAAGCAATGAAGCATCTATCCACCTTGGATTCATGTAACTTCATTGGAGTTCATTCTATTCCAATTGATCCATTTCAATATCTTTGTTCAAATTCATTGTAAAAGGCTTTAATCCCTTCAAATGCAGATGAAGAAGAAGGAGAGGAAGTTAAGGAAGCATTAAAGGATTTAAAAGCTAGAAAGGAGTCTTCTAACTGAGTACAATCTAGAAGGTTTGAGCCTTTGCATAAGCCAATTCAAACACTTCCTAATCCATCAAGTGAAGAGCTTCCAACTCTTGAACTAAAGCCTCTCCCCTCAAACTTGAAGTATGCATTTTTTAGACCTCCATCTCAATTTACCGTTATCTAAGTAATACGATGGAGGAAAGATTGTTAAGAGTTCTTAGAGAGCATTAAAAGACTATAGGATGAACCTTGGCAGATATTAAAGGATTAAGTCCTTCTATTTATACTCATCAAATATTCATTGGAGAAGGGTGTAAAGCTTTGGTCCAATCTCAGTGTAGGCTAAATCCAAATATGATGGAAGTGGTAAAGAATGAACTAGTTAATCTCCTTGATGTTGGTATTATTTATCCTATTTCTGACTCCACATAGGTTAGTCCAATTCAAGTGGTACCAAAGAAAGGAAGAACTATTGTCATAAAGAATGAACAAGAAGAGTTAATTTCCATAAAGAAGGTAACTGGTTGGCGTATGTGCATTTACTATCATAAGTTAACTGACGCCATAAGAAAGGATCACTTTCCTTTACCCTTTATTGATCAAGTCATAGAAAGTTTAGCTGGGCATAGTTTTCATTGTGCTTTAGATGGATACAGTGGTTACCTGTAAATTACTGTTACCCCTGAGGACCAGGAAAAGACAACATTTACATGTCCATATGGCACCTTTGCTTATCATCGCATGCCTTTGGCTTGTGTAATTCCTCTGCTACTTTCAAATGTTGTATGATAACCATTTTTCAGGGCATGATTGAGTCATGCATTGAAGTATTCATGAATGATTTTTCTGTATTTGGTAAATCTTTGACGCATATTTGAAGAATCTAGAGAAGGTACTTAAGAGATTTGAAGAAACCAATTTGGTTTTGAATTAGGAGAAAAGTCATTTCAAGGTGCAAGAGTGCATAATATTGGGTCATAAGATTTCAAGTAAGGATATTGAAGTAGATCCAAAAAAAGTGGAAGTTATTGTTTAACTACCCCCTCCAAATTTAGTTATAGCAATTAGAAATTTTCTTGGACATGCTGGATTCTATAGACAATTTATTAAGGTTTTTCCAAGATAGCTATGCCCCTTACTGAGCTTTTTACCAAAGACACAATCTTTAACTTTGATGATAAATGTATGCGTTCTTTTCAATTGTTAAAGGAAAAACTTACGAGTGCACCTATTTTTCTATCACCTGATTGGTCTCTTCCTTTTAAGTTGATGTGTGATGCAAGTGACTTTGCAGTTGGTGCAGTACTTAGACAAAGGCATGGAAAGCTCTTCAATCCAATTTATTATGAAAGTTTTGGTCCTATTTAGTTCTTTCAAAGATGATAGTCTATACAAACCATTCAGCAATTGAAATACTTAATGAACAAGCTTGATGCTAAGCCACGATTGATTCGATGGGTTCTCTTAGTATAGGATTTTGATATTGAAATCCGAGATAAGAAAGGTAATGAAAATTTTATGGTTGATCATTTATCTCGTCGGAATGAGGAAGTAATGGAGAAAGGAGAAAACCAAGACATAAAGGAGGTGTTTCCTAAAGAACACTTATTATCCATGCTTACTTTACCTTAGTTTATAGATATAGTGAATTACTTGTGCGGTAATGTGATCCCTCCTAACTTTTCATACCAATAGAAGAAGAAATTCTTTTCTGAAGTTAAGCAGTATCTTTGGTACGACTCTTTCCTTTACAAGATTTGTGCTGATGAAATAATTCGTAGATGTGCTCCTGCTGAAGAAATGTCTTCAATTTTGAATAATTGTCACTCAAACGAGACTGGAGAACATTTTGGCCCTACTCTGTTTAAGGACACATTTCAATATGTGAAGTCTTGTGACAATTGTCAAAGGGTTGGCAACATTTCAAGGAGACATGAGACGCCACTAACCAACATTTTGGTTTGTGAAATCTTTGATATTTAGGGTATTGATTTCATGGGTCTATTCCCTTCATCATACTCCAACCAATACATCTTAGTGGTTGTTGATTATGTAAGTAAATAGATTGAAGCAGTTGCACTTCCAACCGATGATGTAAGAGGTATAGTTCGATTTCTGAAAAAGAACATATTCACTTGATTTAGGACACTTAAAGCCATTATAAGTGATGGGGTAACACATTTTTGTAACAAGTAATTTGAATCCCTTTTATCTAAGTATGGTATTACCCATAAGGTTGCTACACTTTACCATCCTCAGACTAGCAGTCAAGTGGAAATATCAAACAAGGAGATCAAGAGAATTTTGGAAAAGATCATTAGTTCTTTAAGAAAAGATTGGTCAACGAAGTTGAACGATGCACTATAGGCATATTGAACTACATATAAGACACCCATTGGAATGTCTCCTTACAAGTTGGTTTATGGTAAAGTTTGTCATCTGCCGATTGAATTAGAACATCAAGCCTATTGGGCTATTCATTTTCTGAATTTTGATTTAAGGAAGGCCGAAGAGGAAAGGCTTTTTCTATTGAATGAGTTAGATGAGTTTTTCCTTAAAGCTTATTATAACTCTAACTTGTATAAGGAAAGAATCAAAAGATGGCATGACAAGGATATCATTCACAGAGACTTCAAAGTTGGTGATAAGGTCTTGGTGTATAATTCAAGATTGAAGTTGTTTCTAGAGAAGTTGAGGCCCAGATGGAAAGGCCCTTATAATGTGACCAAGATTTATGCATTTAGAACAATTGAAGTTAGCAATGGTCACTCATCTTTCAAAGTTAATAGGCAAAGAGTGAAGTTGTACGTACCTAGTTCAGTTGAGGAGTCTTCTGAGGCTCTTTCACTGTTTAATCCTCATTGAACTAGGAATTATCCTTGTTAGCTAGTTAATTGAGTGTGCTTTTATTTTATTTTGTATGTCAGGTCTTTCATTAAAAGTTTGATTTCTTTTTCAGTATGATTTCATTTCAATAAATGTGTTGGAACTTTGAGCTACAATTTATCCTATCATCTGTGCTGTTGTTTCTATTTGTTTTAGATCTTGCAAATACACTACCAGATTTTCAAGTATTTCTTTCCCTACTCTCGTACATTATGCTTTTCATTTCTTATTTTGAACATTGAGGACAATGTTTAGTTTAAGTGTGGGAGAGGGATTTATCTGTTTATGCACTTGAGTTTATTTTGTTTGATAGTGATTTGATCCATCAATCTCATCATAGTCTATAAATTGTGGGGAAAAAATTTTCAACTTTGATCCTTTTTATTGTTCATGCTTTCATTTGAATTCAATTATTTTTGTAATTTGAAATATTATCTGATTAATTTTGACTATTAAGGACTAAATTCCTTTAATTCATTTCATAATTTGGAAAGTAGATACCTAATGATATAAGGATATTCCACATATAAAATGAAACTTTTTAAGTAATTCTGTGACGTCTTTTAAGACATTAACCTCATTTAAAGAAAAAGAACCGAAGTTAACCCCAAAAAGAAAAAAAATAAGAATAACTACTTAATTAGTTAAATAAGTAAGCAGAACTACTCCTTTGATTCCGAATCTTATGTGTATATATATATATATATAATAAAAAAGAAAGAAAAGAAATAGAATAAAAATATATGTATATGAAATTTGAAATTATGAGTGGGACATAATAGTCAGTTGAGTTACTGTGACACAGTTGAGTAACCAAGGGTTATTCACAACAAAATGTCCACCTTCGTGTAAAAAGACTGTAATGACCTCTCAATTATTCTGTTTACGAATTTAATTAATTAGGTGATTCATTCATTTTGTTTAAATTTTTGTTTTAAAGGATGTGGAAATGTCGAAAAGATGATGCATTAAACTTAATCATTTGCCTTTTACATGTGGAATTGATTTCTTGATTTAAGTTGAAACTTGAAAAAGAATGAATTGAATTAAATGCATTTTCAAATTTATATGATTTATTAATCTTATAAGATTTCCATGCATCAAAATGTTTGAAGGATGAAGAAAGCATTTTCAATAATTTCAGCATTCAGTTTTGAATTATTTTTCCTATCTTTATATCCAATTATGAAGTTGATGATCAATTAATTTGCTTGAGGACAAGCAAATGCCTAAGTGTGGGGAATTTTTAGGGGTCAAATTGACATAGTTTTAATGGTTAATTTGTTGAATTATGACCCCTAATTTAGTGCTTAATTGTTAAATTGATATCTTATTATGTTTAATTTGCAGAATGGAGCTTAATGATGAATATTGAAAAAAAAACATGAATTTTTTGGATGCAATTAGAAATCATTTTTTAAGTGTTTAAGCCAAGGTAGTCTAGTTTAAGTCATTTTCCAATTTTTAATCAAATTGTTTAGATTTTTTCTAAGTAATTGTAATCCGATCAACCTAGTAATTAAGAAACAATTTCCCTATAGGTTCGACCCTTGGAGTCGGAAAAATACTCAACTTTATTACTTTTACGATAGGTTCACTTCCCTTAATTCCGTTGGTTTTCAAAGTAAAATCATTTCAAAATCAACCAAAATTTTAAAGTCACCTAACCAACACATCAGATCCTAATGACACCAAAATCTAAGTGAAACAAGCTTTAAAATGCTAGAAAAAAGAAAAAAGGTGGAGGTGGTAGTGAATAGTAAAATTAGAGGTTCAGACAATTTTTTGGGAAATTATTTAGTGTTTCTATGGTGATGTGATGATATAATCAGGTAGAAAAGATGAAATGCGACAAAAAGAACAAAAAAACTTAAAATTTCGTGGTAAAATGAGGTTGAAAAGTTGGATTATGGAGGGGTGGGGTCAGGTTCGATGGTGGCCAGAGACGGGAGAAAGTTAGGGATTAACCCATTAGGGTTTTGCTAAACCTACATGATTTTTTTTCTTTTAAAGAGAGTTAAACAATAATTTCTAGGCAGTAAATGGCACAATTTAGTACTGTTGTTTAACTACACCAAAAAATTTAAATGGCGGTTTTTTGTAGATACAAACAACATTTAGGACCCACCATTTAGGTTCTATAAAATTCTCCTAAACAGGAAAAATTATCACAAAAAGTCTACAAATTAACTACAATTCAGAGCTTAAAAATGCTAAGATGATTGTGATAGGTTTGTTATGGCACTAAGAGGGGGTGAAATATACCTTAAAAAATCTTCACAAATTAAGAACAAATAATTTACAAGTTGTAAAATTAGTAATAGAGAAGAAATAACTACACATAATTTATTTTGATTCCGAGCTACCCACTTTCCCCTACTTCTAGTGCCTAACACCACTTTTGAGATTTTGTTCTTATTACACTTTTAACAAGAATACATCGTTTCACTTACAATCCATTTTCACAGGATAAAGTAGAACCTTTCACTCAATTCTTTTTCTTAGGCTTAAGAATAATCTCTCAAATCCTAACGATGATAATACAACAAAAAATGTACTTCACTTGATGACTATAAGAGGCTATGAAAAGAATGAATTTAAGAATAATACTAAAAAAACTCACACACAAAAATGTATAAACTTTGATACAAGATCTTTTTCACTCTATAAAATACCTGGAAAAATGCAGTATTTTTCTTGTAAAAACTTTGTTGTCCAATGGGCAAAAGCCATCATTATAAAAGATTTATTATGTTGCTGCTGTGTAATTTGGTGAGTCATGTTTTTATCCACAACTTTTACAACTTTCGGTTGACAAATAGTTTGATTTTGTCGACCTATATCAAAACCAAAACATATGTTCTTCCAAATGCTCAAGGTTAAACAACTAAATTTTAAAGCTGTTATTTTAAACCCTAAATATCTTAACTTTATGGAAACCTTACCAGTTAAAATAATCATCAATCGGATAAAATTTAAAAAAACAAATAAACCTCTTAATTATGCTTCTATATGCATATTCAAAAATATGTATTCATGAATGATCTATTATAAGCATCCTAGAAACACCAAAGAAACATGAACAAAGTTTACATTAAACAACAAAAAAATAAAAAAAAAATCATTCTAAAGCTTCTTCTTCAAACTTTAGTCTTCATATGATTTTCCATTTCCAACCTTAAGACTCTTCGAAAGATCAAACTTGAGCTATGTCCAACCTTTCTTTCAACATACTTAAAAGCATAAGAATTAGTAATATAATTAGATTTGTTATTATTAAAATAAGGTTGACCATCCTCAATTCAACAATATCTCCCTTTTTTTTATGACAAAACCATGTGATATTAAAAACACAATAAACAACATTAAACAAGGCATAAACTTCCAATAAATATTTCAAAAACAAGGAATAAAAATTTATCATCATATTTTGCAATTTGAAAAAGACACTAAAACAAGTAGGAGATAATCTTACTACTCCCCCTCAACATATGCATTATAAAAAAATATATACTCCCCTAATTAAACATAATTGTACATAACATATTGTATCACATTCTTCTCACAAGTTGCAACATCATATCACCTTATTCTCATAGATAATATCACATTTTTATCCACATTTTTGGAATCACCAAAAGGGAATGATCACAATGTTAAGCATAATACAAATAAAAAAATTTAAAATATCAATCAATAAGCAATATGCATAAGTAAAAGAGGAAAATTTTAAACAAAAGTATATATCAAAAGCCTTCAAAAGAAGGAGTCAATATCATAAATAGACAAAGGTGTCATACATCAAAATTAGCAATAGTACATCAAAAACAAATATCCACTAAGGATCTAAAGGATGTACTGAAGGAAGTCTACAAAGCATCTTAGGAAGCATAGAGTTTTTCTCATCAATTTAACTTGTACAGTGATCAACCTTGTGATGAAAGGAAGTGATCTCAACTCGAATGTCATTGGGAGTGTCATGAGGTGTAGAAGGAGCTAGGTGTCAAGGACTTACTTTAACTACCCTCAAAACTTGAGCCTTTGTTCTAAATCTAAATATAAAGATATTGTTTTCATCTACTAGAACTTCTTTAAGACCATACTTTTTCTAATTTAAGTTAGCCCAAGCATTCATGTTTTCATGAGTAGGCCTTTTGCTTTCAAACAAGCCAATCAATATGTTTTTCACCCTTAAAACTCCCTCCTTTAAAATCTTTAATAGTGGTGCAATAATGTTAGTATTATTCTCTTCTCAAGATGACAATAAGAAAGATTGGAGTTAATAATCCCATCTCTAATAACTTTCTTCCAAGAACATTTGTTGCTTACAAAAATTTCTACATTCAAAGAACCTATGCCAACTGGAGTTATAGGAGAAGAGCGGCTAGGTACCAAACGTTGATAGAAATAACACTTAGAGATATAATGGGAAAAGTTGAAAGAACCCATTAGCTATTAAATAAGAAAATTTCAAGAGATTTTATAATGCTCGAACATTTATATCACTTATGAAATTTTACAAATTTCATTCATTTTCATTTGCTTAAAAAAATTAGATCTCTTAAGAACTCAATTTATGGCTTATAAATGGAACTAATAGAAGTTACCAAGAATTAAACTAGTGGCCGCCTTAAGCTATAAAGACCCACAAATCATAAATTATAGAAAGCTTTTGCTAGCATTGGGATCAATGTAAGATTTAGTAGTAAAACATACCAGACTATGTTAAAAAATCCTGTTCACATTGCATCTAATTGTCACAATAGTTTGCAATTAGTAATTGAAAACCTTGAATCAAACTAACATTTGGAAACAAAAATTATGTTCTATAAGAAATAATCTATTCTTTTCATTTAATTCATAAACATGGGAGTTTGCATCTTTACATTAACATGAATAACACTAAATATATATTATTATAGGGTCTAAATTTAATGAACTAGAGAATGACAACATGATTGAAATTAAGTGTATAATTAGACACAACCCTACTCTAGAAGGGATTCTTGATAAAGCATTATACTAAATAATAAGAGAAAAAGGATTTTATAATGCTTAAACATATAGATAGCCAGCACAAATTGTCTACCAAAACCAGATAGTACTTTTCCATTATTATTTAAATTTAGGATGCTTAATTCTATGCCAAGGAAAATGATGATGTTCATGTGAATTTAGGTAAATTGATTTACTTAAACTCCCAATTATTGTCAACTGCTAATGGTTGGTCTCGTTTCATAAATATGTGAATTGAAAATTAAACAATACTAAGATCAATAATGTAAGTGCACCTATTATTTTATAGTCTAATCTATGTGAATTTGGTTATAATCCCACGAGAACCACAATTGCTAGTGCTATTTGTCTCTTCATTATATAATCTAATCAATTTGATGATTGATTGATTAAATTTTATATTAAAATAAAACTAAATTTCTAACTAAGAATCCAACAAGTAGAATTAAGAGTGGTTCCACCTGTGTTTTCATAATGATAAAAAATTACTACTAATAAGTTTGTTATTGTTGGTATGTCGAAAATATAGGTTTAATGAAAAAGACATGTTTGAAGAAAGATGTTGGAAGATAAAAGGTGTTATGAAAATTCATTTTGGAGCCTTGTAGCCATGAAACATTAAATAGAATATAGCTTATGAAGATTAAAGGAAAAATGGCTCAAGATAAAGATAAAGATGGAATGAATACGTTCTTATGTTTCTAAGTTTTAATTGTAAGTCTCTACTTGATCTATCTATTGTATAATCTAGAGGAGTTGTATATGAATGATTTTTGAACATTTTCTTGATATATTAAAATGGTTTTGGGAACTAATTTGATGTGAGTGTGTTAAAATATTATGTGAAAAGATGTAGATAGAAATGATATGATAAGTTATTGAGGTCAAGTTACTTAATTGTGATAGATTATGGGAACGTGTGTTAAGAAAATGTTTATAAATGATTGGAATTGTTTAGGAATGATTTTGATGTGCATGAATGTGTTAAAAATTGATTTAGATTGATATGGATGTATTATGAAGTATGAAAAACTAGTATGGAAAGAGACTACTCGACCAGTGTGGTGTACTGGATGACCTATAACTAGTCAAACTATATTGTACACTAGATGACTTGTTTTGACCAGTTATGGTAAGAATTGCATTCTTATAGCCAAAAACCAACAGGAAAAATAAGTAAATGCATTGGAACATTAGACAATGATAACAAATAGCTAGGAGGATGAAATTTCAATATAAATAGGTGTGTTGCATGAGAATTTATGCATCCAAGAGTTGATGAACAATTATACAAGTGAATTGAAGTATAACGTGCGTTGTTTTATGTGTTTTAGTGGAAACTTAGAAATGTTTTGTATTAAAATTGTGTGAGACTCTTTATGCATACATTACTAAGTGGCTTATAAGCCCCTAAACACTTAGGTGGTTAATTAAGATACCTTTTAAGAGGTGTATTTTATTGGGTGGTGATAATAAGAGTGAAATTTGTTAATCGTTATCCTAAAGCCCTTTAAAAAATGAAATTTTTGTAAAGGTTGACCTATAAACTTCTGAAAAGAGGGATGAAAATTGTTCTTGAAGGTAGTGGAATACTCAATGAAGTATTCTGGAGTGGAAATAGGTTAATAATTTATTTCTAATCCACTATAAAAATAGTTTGCATCATTCTTCCTTATCTTTTTTATTTTAAATTTGTTTAAATTTAATTAACACTATATTGTGTACAGAAATGTATCACATTATTTCCATAACATCTTTTATAATTTATTCTTTACTTATTGTTTGAGTTAATGTTATAATTTAATTATTACTTTGATTAGTTAAATTTTTTAGCATCCGTACAATAGTTTAGAGGGCTTAGTGAATTTAGGATACATTAATTTAGAAAAATATTAAAGAACCTAATTCACCCCTCTCATAGGTTTCATATAGGTAACGACAATTATGTCAAAGCATAGGTATTACATTAGTGTAATTCTAACAAATTAATAAGTTATGGTCATCATGGCGTATAGTTTAGATAAACTCCCTTGTTTTGATGGAAAAAATTATAGAAATTTGATAATTAGAATGAAAAATTTTCATTTCTATTTTAGAATAGAATTTTAGGAAATTTTAGAAAATAATCATCACATCCCAACAAAGACTATAATTGTAAATAATGTAAAGAAGATAGTTCCTAAAGATGAGAATGAATGGAAAAAATGATGAAAGTTTAATTTCTCTAATGTTTAATTTGTACATATTTTACTTTTTGCTTTAAGTATGGAAGATTTTAATATAATTTCAAGTTATGAAACTGCTCAAAAGATATGACATATGTTGAAAAAAACATATAAAAGTGATACAAAAAGGAAAGCAAACATAAGAAGTGGCATACATATTCTTTTTGGTTGATGAGGTACATCCCAACTCCACTTCTTATAGAGATGATGTTCCTACTTATTCTCATTCTCATGAAGATGATGATGATTGTGATATAGAATTTAGTAATATTAAGTTAGTAGAATACTTGAAGGAGTAAACTAGGAGAAAGAAGATATTGTCCAATAACTATAAAAAGACCTTGACATTGTTAAATGCATGCAAGCTTGAAAATGAGGAACTTAGACATTGGATAGAATCAAAGAATAAGGATATTATTGATATGTAAAAATTGATAGAGGAAATTGATTCCTTGAAGAAACAAATAGAACTATAAAAAAAAGGGATAATATTGGGCATAAATTAAGATAGTAGAATAATCTACTAAGAAAGGAATTAGAAAGTGTCAAGAAGTCATTATCTAGTTTCATTAAAGGAAAGAAAAACTAGAATTCATGTTAGGGTCACAAAAAAAATCAAATGATGAAAGTGGCATAGGATACACCAATGTTAATTCCCCTTTAAGTAGTAAGATCAAATTTATTAAAGGAAAGAATTTATGAGAGGAGGAAGCCCCTATAACATCCATAGAAAATAATTCTTCAACATCAATATCTCAACCTAGGAAGAGTCACCATGTATTCATGTATACATTTAGGCTTAAATCTAGGAAGGAAGTGTATGAGAATAAAAATAGGCTTAACCTCTATGAAAATGAAAAATTCTAATCTGACGTAATTAGGCCTTATATTATAAAAAATAGCCCATCTGATTTTAGTGCTTCTCATATTCATGTACAAATGTCTACAAGCATGTCTTATTCATATCCTAGGTTCCATATTTATTAAAAGATGGCATATAGTGGTATAAGACCTAGGAACGTACCACGACATAGATG
>JAOXYD010021712.1:0-14577 GCA_028565735.1 Pinacopodium congolense
ATAATTGTAATCTAATTAATCTGGTAATTAACTTAATAATCCAAACATTTTCCCCGTGGGTTCGACACTCGGAGTCTTAAATATACTCCACTTTATTACTTGTTCGATAGGTGCACTTGCCTTTCGTCACGTTAGTTTTCGCTTAATTTCATTTTGGTTTTCAAAGTAAAATCAGTTTAAAGAACACACATTTTTAATCACCTAACCAATGAACAACAAACATTCTATGAAACTTTATATTTTTTTAATAAATTGATTTATTTACATTTCCAGTAGCTATTTCTATTCTTTAAGGATGTTATTATCTAATTTCTGTTCTATTTTAGAAAATTTTAATATGCTAGGATAGATTTTCTATTTGGTAAACAGGTATTGAGGGGATAATGGCTTTATAATTATGGGAATTAACTTAATCTGCATTGGGCATTGTGTTTTAGGTTGAGATTAAATTGAGATTCTAGTTTAATGTTATGAATTAGGAATTTTCCTATAGGTTTACCCATCCTATTAGCAATTTATAATTCAATCCCTAGGTTTAGGATTTTAATATGTAATTTTCATTAGCAAATACCATAGATAGCAATAGATTAATTGATTTTGTAAGTAAACTTAATCAATTTAACCTAGGATTTCAATTCTCTAAGTTACACAGTCTGCACTTATGCAATTGGGCCTTAAGTTATTCGTTCCCTAGTACTTTAAGCATCTACGATATTAAATCTAAAGAACTTATTTCAGGTTATAGTGTAATTAGGAATAAATTGTCTATCGTGTAGGATTTGTCTAAAATATTTAGAGCAAAGGACACAATAGTTTATTTGTGTCCATAAGCTAGCATCTTTGATAAATCACACTCTTTATGTTTTTTATATTCTATTATAAGTCCTAAATCATTAATATATCTTCTATCAAGCTTTCTCTTATTTTTATTTGTTCCTTTCTATTTTATATGCTTGGTTATTTGTTTTGATTTCATTAATTGCCTTTTATGTTTGTTTTAATTTCACAAAAAAGCAGGGTTTTTATTTCTTTTTTTTTTACTTAGAAAAACAGTAGAAATAGCTTAAACTCGTCATAGTTGTCTATAGATTCCACTATAGATCACCCTATTGCATAACTAGGAAATTAGGAATTTATTATTTACTAGTTGGTGAATCTACTAGCTATAGGGACTTAAACGTGACATAAACAGACACCTCATTTAAGTCAAAAAGTGGCTCTAACTTCATTTTTTTCTCTTTTGTTTTAGGTTTTAATATGTAATTTAAACAATTATAAATATAAATTGAACAATTAAACATCAAAATAGGGGTGAATTCACATTAAAATACCGTGAAAACACTATAAAATGAATCCTTATCAATTATACCACACTTAAGTAGTTGCTTGTCTTCAAGAAAATCAATTAATCATCAATTTCAAAACAACATATAAACATAAGAAAAAATGATTCAAACTCATCAACTATAATCAGATGTCCTTAATACGCATTAAGATGTCATATAATCGACTAATTAAATCAAGTCACAATTGAAATTAAATCACTTCATGCTTCTTCAAATTCAACCTAAGTCACAAAACTCAATTTCAAATTTTAAATGAATATAAGCAAGGTAAAGAGCATCATTACTTAAATAATTTCACATGATTTATTCATTAAGCTTCAAAACATAAACATAAAAGTGAGGTTTTCAATCTTGGTTAAGAAGTCAATCTTTTTATATAAAGAAGAACATTTTGTCGTAAGCATCCTCGGTTACTCAATTAAGTCACCTTATATCAACTGCCTACTAACACCACTTTTTAACTTCAATCAATTGATTCGAAGCCAGCAAAGTGAATGAAAACTTGCTTAGTTTTTCAGTTTTTAACATATTTTTTAATTTCATTTATTTTCTTTCTATAAGTTTTTGAACTTTAACTCTACGTAAGATGTTGAATTTTTTTAAAGAAACCATAATTTGCATAGAAATATGCATTTTAAAAATGGAATAATATAATGATTATAAGGTGTTTACTATCCAAAACATAAAGTAATTTAAAACCATTTGATCATCAATTGTCATAAACCAGTGTATAACATCTTATTTTGTCAAAATAATCAAAATTAAAAGGAAAAATGTTTGATGATATTTATCAAAATTAAAAAATTCCACAAATTATAGATTATAATGAAAAGATGATAAAATGATGTACTATAGGACACGAAAAGCAAGTATAATAACATGATATCCCTTTTCCACACTTGACCATTGTCCCTAATATTCAAAAAATAAAAAAGAAAGCACAAATAATAGGAGGAAAGGGATAGCAATCACTCGGATGATAATGAAAATATGGCTTAAAGATTTATTGAATTGCACATTGAAATTCAATCATTGATTGCAACTTACTAAAAATTATAAATGGAAAATCAAAGTACCAGAGACCATATACACAGAAGGTATACTTCATATAGATAAACAATGTTAAAGTATATAAAAAGAACAAAATACTTATAGTGCCACTCCAAGTTAAGAAGAATGACAATGTTGTCTTTAAAACTAGATGGAGACACATAAGTATGAGTGTCAGCTACTAGTAGAGGATGATGGACACTAGGAGTGGCTCTAGAGGAAGCCTCCCTAATACCCAGCTCAGGAGCTAAAACAAGCATAGGTGCATCTAGGTCATCAGATCGCTTACCCACTTGAAGAGGCTTCTAGACTGTGTTACGTTAGGCACCACCAAGTTGAACATAATGCTAGAGCTTCAAGGTAGGACAGGCAATGATAGAGATAGGAGTAGATTGAACAACGATCTCACTCTCGAATGAAACACTAGCCTCATAGAAAGATCTTCGTCAACAAACATGGAAAGCAAAAATTTTTGTTTGCTTGCTAAAATATAGCCACAATTCATATGCTCTAAAGGATGAATCTAGGATTTATTAGGCCTTCGATAACATATAAACCTTGTAAGCATCTTTTACAGGAGTTAAGTATCTGGGTATGTAATCTCATTCAAACCACTATCTTAGGATGTCACATTAGTACTCAATAGTGCTACCTCTATGTACTCTCAAACTAGAAACTGATAAGGCAGACGATACCTCGTATCTGGTGGCTTAATTAAACCTATAGCAGCATAAGCCACATCACTAAAAAATGTGGGATCAGATTCCATTGAATCGTCTTATAACCTATCCACTTTATTCCCATATACATCGCCTTCTTCTAGAATACCTAATAAAATAGACAATAAAGCACGAGTAATAATTACGAGTGTGACACTCACCATAGACTAAATTTCAATGATCTCAGAGTTCTCCTTTTCCTCGATATTGGCAAAGAATTCTTGCACCAATGTTGGATAGTACAGGCCAATAACTATAAGGATGGAATCCTACTGGAGAGCTCCAAATGTACTAGATACATTGAATTCAACATCAAGAGTTGGTGTTATGGATCACTTTACTATGATTTCATTTGGAATATAGCTGTTGAACCAATTAACATTCTCATGACTAGTAAAACTAAAATAATCAAAGAGGGCCTTTTCTAAGAGTTAGAGAAACCTAGGAATTGTCTAGGAAACATTCTAACCAAATACTTTTCACTTAGTGGACAAGAAGGAGGCTAAAAGTGGCTAGTGAATCTCAAAATTTTCAGTAGACTTGTCAAATATTCCACCCTCACCAAAATATTCCTTAAATGGTGACAAAAACGTTAGGGCATAAACATGGTATGAAAAGAAAGCTAGGGTGATTTTGAACCTAATGATATCAAAATATATGAAAATGGAGCCTAAAAAATTTTTGAAAAATGAAGAAAAAGGGAAGGTGACAAAGAACAGTAAAATTTAAGGTTTAAACAAGAACTTGGGTGATTTATAGTGTTTTTATGATGGAATGAGGCTAAAATGAGGGATTGGAGGGGTTAAAAGCTGTTTCATCATAGGTGGGAGAAGGAAAGAAGAAGATGATGAATAATTAGGGTTTTGGTGTAAATGTATTGTTTTTTTTTTCTTTTTTGGGGACTTTAACGATGATTTCTAGAATGTTAAATGGCACCATTTATTACCGTGGTTTAGCTAAAGAGTTAAACAGGGGTTTCTTATTCATTGACCTACTGTGTAAGACCCATGATTTAGGTCTTATAAAATGTTCCTAAACATGAAAAATTAATGCAAACCTCTCCAAATTAATTTCAAATCAAGGCCTAACAATCCTAAGATGATTATACATAAAATTTGTTTAAGGATAGGCTTGGAAAACACTAAAAACTAAGGAAATGAAATTTTAAAGAAACAAATAAAACTAAGGAAGAACAAACTAAATGCTACTAAAATAACCTAAGGTAGTCCTAAAAGGAAAGTAAATTAAACTCAAGGAAAACACAATCAAGGACTTAAGGCAATATGAACACTAAATAAAAATACTTAACTTACATAAAATTAAAGGATCGTAACACTCTAAACATATCAAAATCCTAAGAAAATACTTCAAGAGCACACTAAAGAAATTCAATATAAACACAATAGACTTAAATTAAGCCTAAACTAAGAAAAATGTCCAAAAGAAAACTAAAAGAAGCCTAAAGGATTAATGAGTTAAGACTTGAAAACATAATAAATAAAAGGTTATTAAACTAACCCAAAAAAAGGGGCATGCATACATACTTAGATAGTTAAAAGATTAAATCCTAGCCTAGTGAGGGCCTAAAAGCATGATAGTTTCAATCAGTTCCTGAAATCTACTATGTAAATATAACTTGGCCCTTTGTCAATTGACTTTAAAAGTGGAATAACCATTAGAAAGTTTAATGGTGCCATATGGAATAATTCCACCGTGATTATAACTTGACAGTGAAGAGCCTTAACCTTGAAAAATGAATGAGAACCTTATTACCAACCTTAATTTCACAAGGGATAGTATTCTTTTCATTCCATTTCTTGACTCTTTTCTTATAAAGCTCAGAATTATCATTAGCATCCAAATGAAATTCATCAAATTCATTTAATTGTAAAAATATTTCTTCACAAACCTTTTCTAGAGTCAAATTTTAGGAAATTGAGGGCCTAAAATGCCTTATGCTCTAGCTCAACAAGAAAATGACATGACTTTCCATAAATTAAGTGATGTAGAGACATGCCATTGGGAGTTTTAAAACCAGTGTGATAAGCCCATAATGCTTCATCTAATTTTAAAGACTAATCTTTCTTTGATGCACTAATGATCTCTTTTAAAAATCTTTTGATTTTACAATTAGAATTTTCAACTTAATTGCTAATCTAAGGATAATAAGATGTGGCAACCTTAGGGTTTACAACATATTTTGATAGTAGGGAATCAAATTGATTATTACAAAGGTACTAACCTCCATCACTAATAATTGATCTAGGTGTACCAAATCTAGTAAAATAATTCTTATTTATGAATCTAACCACACCTATTGTGTCATTGGTAAGTAAAGCAATTACTTTAACCCATTTTCCTACATATCAACAATAACTAAAATATATTTACTAACATATGATTTAGGGAAAACTCCCATAAATCTATACCCTAAACATTGAAGACCTTGCAAACCATGATGTTATTTAAAGACAATTCTTTTCTTTTTGATATGTTCCCATCACTTCGGCAATTATCACAAGATTTAGTATATTAAAGTGCATCCTTAAACAAAGTGGGAGAGTATAATCCAAACTTTAAAATCATATGCATAGTCCTAGTAGGCCCAAAGTGTTCTTCCACTTCCTTAAAATGGCAATGACTTAAGATATAAGTCACTTCTTCTAAATGAACACAACTTCTTGTGATACCATCAGTATATATCTTGAGTACATGCAGATCATACCATAAAATATCACTTAACTTTGGATAGGAACTTCTTATTTTGTTGATAAGAAAGATCACCAAGACATCCAAATAATTAACATAATCAACATACCATGGAAAATTCATCAAGGATAGTAATTATTCCTCTAGAAACAATTCTTTGATGTCTTGATTTTCAACCTTCTCCATCACCTCTTCATTTAGTCATAAAAGATGATCAATAACAAAATTTTCAACACCCTTTTTATTCATAATTTCAATATCAAACTCTTATAACAAAATGACCCATCTAATCAAGTGTAGCTTTACATCAAACTCATTCATCAGATATTTCAAAGCCAAATGGTTCGTATAAATTGTCAACTTTGGAAGAACCAAATAGAACACAAATTTATCAAATGCAAAGAGGACAACTAAGATTTTCTTCTTAGTCATAGTGTAGTTTTTTTTTTGGCCTTGGTTTAATTTCTATCTTGCGTAATAAATTGGATGAAAAATCATATCCTTTCTTTGCCCTAAAATGACACCAATTACAAAATTACTTGCATTGCACAACAATTCAAGTTGTAAAGACCAATCTAGTAAGACTAGGATAGGTGCACTATTAAGCATTTCCTTTAACAACTTAAAAGAATATATGAATTTATTATGAAAATAAAAAAAAGCGTCTTTGGTTAAAAGATCAGTTAAGAGTTTTATGATTTTGGAAAAATACTTTATAAATATTTGATAAAATTCGACATGACCTAGAAAACTCTTAATTTCCCGAACTGAATTTTGAAGTAGGAATTATGCTATTATATATATCTTCACTAGATTTACTTTAGTTTCGTTATTAGAAAGTTTATGGCCAAGTACTCAACATTCTTGGTGACATTTTTTCCTGTTTCATACCAAATTTTCCTCCTCGCAACTCTTAAGAAACCTTTTCCAAATTTTCTAAGTGAGAATAAAATTATGTTTCAAATGCTAAAAAATCATCCATAAAAACCTCAATGCAAGACTCAATCATATTTGAAAATATAGGCATTATACAAAGTTGAAATATGCCAGGAGCATTGTATAAGATAAAGGTAATACATCTATACGAAAAAATCCCATAAGGTCAAGTAAAATTTTTATTCCTTAGGTCCTTAGGGGATGCAAGATTTTGCAAATATTCACTATAGCAATTAAAAATAGGCTAACCAAGCTGAATTAGAAAGAGGAAATTTTATTCTGGCATCCAAATTTCACTACTTCATTTTTAACCACTTCTTTCATATTTATATTTAATTGACACCGTGCATACACCAAGGGTATACTTCCTTCTTCTAAAAAACCATTTTTGTTCAAATTGAAGGACTTAACGCCTTAACATTTGCAATAGTCCAACCAATGTCTTTTATATGATTGCACAAGACTCACAATTATTTATTCTCTATATTTTAGTAAGAGATGATGAAATAATGACAAGTAAACATGATTAGGGATAAAAAAAAAAAGGCCTCATTGAAGTGCTAAGGAAGACCTTTGAGTTCGACACCTAATGGCTTTTCTATAGATGGTTTAGGCAGTGGATTAATTAGCTTATTATGTAGCTTATACTTCTAAGATCAAAGTTAAGTAGAGGACATCTTATTAACTTCTAAAGCATCTAGAGCTTCTCTTATCTCTTCCTTATCTGTGGTACATCAATTGGTTCTATCTCCTTGCCTTAAAGTTGCAAAATCAATTTTCCAATGTGTGCGTCGATTGGTTCCTTAGTCGTAGCCATAAATGGTAGTCCTAAAATAGTAGGCACCTTGCTATCTCCTTCTATAACAAACATTATCAAATCAATAGGGAAAATAAACTTATCAATCTTAACCAATGCATCCTTAATGGTTCCTCTTGGATATGTTACCAAACAGTCTGCCAATTACAATGAAACTTTTGAGGTCTTAGGTTCTTCTAATCCCAACTTTTTAAAGATAGACATAGGCATTCGATTAATTCTTAGTCCTAGATCCATCAATGCCCTATCTATTCACAAGTTTCCTATTATACAAGGAGCGGTAAAGTTCTTAAGATCCTTAAGCTTAAGAGGCAACTTTTTAAATAAAACTGCAAAACATTCCTCATTAAACAACTTTTAAAAAATTTCACATTCTTCTAATTTCCCCCTCTTAGATAGAATGCCCACTAAAATTTTGGTATAACTTGACATTTACATAATGGTTTCGTCAAATGGGATATTTATATGTAATTTCTTGATCATTTTCACAAATTTCCCAAATTTCTCATCTAAATTTGCATTCATAAAACCTTTAGGGAGAGGGATTCTAGGTTTATATAGGTAGACATTTTGGTCAACAAATATCCTAAGGGGTTGCTCCTTGTCTTTACTCTCAACATCTTATCCCTTTTCCTTTTCCTTTTCCTTTTTTTTTTACCATAATTTCCTCACTCTTTTCTTGTTTTTCCTTCTTCTTCTTTCCTGATTTTCCAATTTCTAGTTCTTTACCACTTCTTGAGAAATTTAGCCAACTTGATTATCTAAATTCTTACTTAAAGCTCCATGATTTTATAATATAAACTCGTTACTCTGCACATACTTTAAAATAGTATCCTCAAAATTTGATTTCTCATATGGGGGTAGGTTGACTCTAAAGCCAAATGGTGGGACTCTTCGTAGGTAGGTTGGTGGATGGTATGTGTTTTGGTTATCTCACAATGAAAATTTAGGGTGGTTTCTCCATTCAGGATTGTAATAATTTGAGTATGGATTGCTTCTTTACCTATTATGGTTAACATATTGTGGTTATTCAAGTTCTCTAGTGAAAGAGCTTCCTACATGATAATTTATTGATGCATGGGAGGAAAAATGGCAACTAAAAGCATTACTATAGCTCCAATCACCAAATTTTCTAACATCTTATTTAGGATATCCATCTTGGCTACCGAAGAAACTATATTATTAATCATATTAGCCTTATATGGCTTCATAGGATAGTGTCTAAATTTATATTGAAATTTATTTATTTCCATCCCTTTAATCATATTATAGGCTTCCTCTATAGTCTTCTTCATAAAAGTACCTCTAGTTGTAGCATTTATGAGGTAATGAGTAGAAAGAAGGTGTGAGGCCAGCAAAAAAAATATCAACTTCTTGCCATTAATTGAAACTATAAATAGGAAACTTGGTGAACATCTCTCTAAACCTTTCCTAGGCCCTATATAAACTTTCATTTTAATAATGAACAAAAGAATCAACCACAATTTTCATCTTTGCATTCTTGGTGGCTGGGAAAATTTAGATAGAAAGAGGTTCATTAAGTCATCCTACGCTGTAATAGAACCAAGTAGATAGGTGTTTATCTAAGCTTTAGCCTTGTCTTAAAGGGAAAATGGAAAAAGTCTAAGTTTAACCACATCTAAAACATATTGTTGAACCAAGGGAGGTTCACCTTATTTTGATGATGACAAAACATTATTTGAACTAACAAAATATAAAGTGCAAGTATTAACATTGAAGTGTGAAAAAAATTGATTAAGGGGTCTTGGAGAAAAATTGAAGGTCATAAAGCTAATCTGAAGAGGACTCAAGCTAAAAGGTCAATGCTAGCTTTTATATACAGGTTTATGGCTATATTTTTATTATAAATTTCACTTAGTAATTTTGGCGTTTTGATAAGGCTCAATTTATGCATAATTTCAAACATATTTTAGAATATGCATATATGAGCCATAGTCATGAGACGTCTTGCATAAAAAGTTTTTAACAATCCTCTTGATAAGTTAAAATATTTTTAAGAAGTTTATGAATGTGTTTTTAAGTTTATAAAGATTATAAAAGTGTTAGGAATTGATTTTCATTAGATTGAATGTGTTGAGATGAGTTTATGTATTTTTTTCAAGGTTAAATGGTAATTGGAAGAGTTAAATGATTGTACACTATAGAGTGGTGTTTAGCATATATTCCCAGTACTTAAACCTCGGGGGTTAAACAACATCATTTTAAGTGTCAGGAAACCCATTTAAGAGCTTAAATCACGCTTGATAGATGTGTTTCAATGGTAACTTAATTTTAATGAATTAGAACATTGTACAACAGTAAAAAAATGGTTAGTTTGACATCTTAGGCCTATAAATAGGGTGTCTCAATCTTGTTTTTTAGGTTGTAAGAGTTTATAAATCAATCATTCAAGGGTTTTAAGCATTGAGAAGTGCTTTATGTGTGAGTTTGTGTTCATATTTATGAGCATTTTGTGCATGTTTTTGCATTCATCAAAGGTTGTTTTAAGCCTATTAATACACCAATTTGATCTTGAGTGAAATTCTTTTAAGTATGTATTTCAATAGAAAGAATAATTGAGAGTTAAACGCTATGCTTAATCCTTTGAAAAATGATTGTAAAGGTTATCCTTAAGTTTAGAAAAATGATCATATTTCTAAAATTATTCCTTCAGTAGTGAAATAAAATTTCAACAGTGTTGTAGGGGACTAGACTTAAGAGTTAATGAATAGCTCTGAATTAGAATAAATTAGTGGTGTTGTTCTTCCTTATACTCTTTTACATTTATACAATTATCCTGATTCAATTATGTTTATATTATTGTATAAAATTTTTATATTTATTAAGCAAGTTATTTATTTGTAATTTTATGCATATTAAAAATAATTTTATCCATTACGTTTAGTATAACTTGTTTCTATAGTCAATTTTTGCATGAGCATTAAATATCTTTTTTTGAACTTATGAATTCTCCAAAAACTTATTAAGAACCAAGTTCACCCTCTAGGTGCCTTTCGAATCTAGCAAAGATCATAAATACCTAACATATTTTGTAAGGGTTTATTCATATCATCTAAGGTAAAATCACTAAATTGAAAAGAGAAATTTTACCGTATAGGATTTCAAAATTATTTGTATTAACCCTAGGTCATATAATACTATCTATAGGTCGAGCTCTATTTCTTAATGCTAAATCCATCATGGTTGGTTGTTTAGCTGCCTCTTAAGGTCTTTTAACTAATTTTTTTATGGCTTCATTTCTAAATCAAAAGCCTCCTAACTAGAAGTTTCTACTCCTACAATTCAAATGTGCTTGCTCGAGATTATTTCTTTTGTCTACGGATCGTTGGCTAAAGCACTGGATCAAATTCAAATGTCTAAGTTTTTTACCTGAGCTTGCATATAAAACTAAAAAAGAAACAAAGATAAAGAAAACTACTAAGTAAATGAAAAATAAGAAAAAAAAAGCAAAAAATAAACAAAGGAAACATGAGAAATTTAAACAATATTAACAATATTAACAAGCTCTAATTTAGTTGACACCAATTTTATTCATAGTATTTCAATTATGTTAGCAATTCCCTAATTGTAGTGAACAAATTTTATTGTTAGCTTTAGCTTAGTCCGAATTTTATAAATTAATTGCCAAATTAAATAATTAAAGAACACTTTCTTAATTAATTTCAAAACCAACTATTTGAAAACTATACTAGTTACCAAGTAATAAAGTGGAATATTTTATAATCATATTATAATCCTATGGGGAAAGTAGCATTGGAAGTGTTGAGTCACTTGGATAAAAAATATCTAAAGAGGCTAAATTGAATGAATTAACTAACTAAAATTACCAAATTAACTTAAAGGCTCCAAGTTATGGAGTAAAATTAAGAATGAGTTAAACGATTGTCTAAATAGATTAACTAGCTAAAGCTTAGGCTTTCATTGATCTAAATGCGTTAATTAAAGGTTGTGAGGTTAGACTTAGGGTATCTTCATGGTGGGTCTGTCGTAGACCATCAAATAATAAAATACCTAACTAAACCTATTGTGTAGTAGGGCAAGTTATGGTTTATTCCACAAAGAACTGGTTGTATTTGATAGCTATTGCTAATGTTGTGCAAAGGAAAAGGAACCTAAGAACAAACCCTTATGTGATGGAAATTAAAAACAAATGAAAAGGCTATTAACAAAACTAAAGCAACCAAAACAAGAAAGCAAATAATAAAGAAGAAAAACTAGGCACGAGATATTTTCCAGATTTATGAATTATAATTGATCATCGAAATCTTAAAGATTGTGTTATTCCTAAGATGATAGCTTATAGACATAACTCCTAAAGATTTCAGCCTTATATTTGGTTGAAGTCAATGGAATGACAATTGCTCAACATACACAACAACATAAAAAAAATGACAACATTTTCAACAACACAATAACAATAATACTTTTCTTTTCTTTTTTCTTCTTTCTTCTTTCTTTTTTCTTTTTTCTTTTTCTTTTTTCTTTCTTTTTCTTTCTTTTTCTTTTTTCTTTTTTCATTCTTTTTCCTTTTTCTTTTTTCCTTTTTATCTCAACACTTTATTCTAAACGTCCCATATCACATTCATGTAATAATCTACACAAATTGGACTTAAACAAAAATATCACGAACATGGGTCTCTAATCACATGCAAAACACTCAAAAGAGAAAGGAAAGAAAACAAACTTAACATAATTTAGAGAGTTGAGCAAATTTCATCAAATTAAAAGCATCACTTTCCTTCAAGTACCACAATTAACTATTAACTAAAGATCATCATCATTTCATACTAATACAATCAAATCATCACCATCAAACTTACAATAAATCAAGTGCGCAAATATTTTAAACTTGCCTTACCTTAACACTTAAATTGGATATTGTCCTCGATGTCCTAAAACTATAGAGAAGCACGAAGAGGATGGAATAAGAAATACTCCCCTGATGAGGCAAAATTATGAAGTCTTTCAGTGAGATAGCAACCCGCTTTCACTTCCTCTTTAGCACACCTAAAAAACAAACATAAAAAAGGTGCTCAAACAAAAGCAAATAAAGTCTTATTTAATGAAAAAAAAAAGAAAAAAATTTAGGTCTTTTTTTTCAATTCCATTTTTTTTTGATTTCTTGTTTCTTCAAAAATAGAAATGGAAAAGAAAACAACACAAAAATTGAAAAAACATTATACTAATAAAGCATATGAATAAAAAATTGCACAAAAACCCAAAAACATAGAAAAACAAATACAAACAAATAAAAACCACAACCAAAGAGCAAAACTAACAACAATACCAAACATCCCCTTAAGGAATTGATGGGTTGCGTCCCAATAAGCACTTATTTAAGGTTAAAAAGTTGACCCCTAATATGTACATCAACCATTATAAAATGTAAGTTTGAGTCCAACAAGAAACATGCTCAAACTCATGGATTATCCTAAAGCAATTTCCCTTAAAACAGACTTAGAATTAACACAATGCTCCAAAGCTTTAGAGAGATGGAACTGAACTGCTTTTTTGTTGTACCCCAATGTCGACCCTCCTTTATAGACATCTCCTTTCTCCCAGGATGGTCTCCCCAGTGATATAGGTTGTGGGTGCAGAGGCTATTCATCCTGCTCATCAACTTCAAGCTTCAGATTGTTCATATGTAGCTCGTCCATTAAGTAAGCATCCTGCAACTTTCTTCTTTTTTCTTCTTCTCGTATCTACAAATTGATAAGAAAAGGAAGTAAAACAAGTTTAGTAATAATAGAAAGTGTAAAACTTACCTTAAGAGGTGGTGCATCCTCATTCATTTCTCATGCTAGTTCCTCTTCCTCTCTTAGCTGCCTTTTCTCTTCCTTTTCTACTTTTAGATTCTCCTATTAGTCTTAACACTTAGATGAAAGTTCACACACCTTCTCCCTTAGTTTTTTTTCTATTTGGCTGAGAATGCTTAAAGAGACTTAGGCTTCTAGACTCTTGATCACATTCCCCAATTAGCTCACTTGATTTTCTAAGTTCTTCAAGCTACCCCTCGTTTCTTGTTGAAATTAAACAGTAATTTCAAGCTTTGTACAACCACCTCCAAAGACATCTCATAAGCTTGTGGTGGCGATGGTAGAGGTGGAGACATGGGCTAGATGTGTGACTAGTCCTGATAATAGCATGATGGAGAAATTCATTGGTACTTAAGCGATTAAAGATGTGAAATTCGCCACTTGATGCTCCAACCTAGAAGTAGTATGAAATTGAAATTCATTATCAGAATAAGGATAGTCAGAGAAATCGGAATGAAAAGCTTATTGATAATCATCCATGATGCTAAAATTTCTCAAAATATGAAAAATCTTTGAAACTAAAAAAAATAGAAAACAAGATGACCAATATCAACAAAACTAAAAACCAAATCCAAAAACAAAAACAACATAAGAAATATTTAATACACAATCACCACCTCCCCGGCAATGGTGCCAAAAATTTGGTAAAGCTGTTAAAAGCTCATAAAATAATAAAATTTACCTAACTAAGCTAGCTAACTATATATCAGGGTAAGTTAGGGTCAATCATATAGAGATTTGGTAGTATTTTTATTATATTCCTATTGTTGTGAAAAAGAAAAAGGAAATAAAAGCAACCCTTAGATTCAAAGGAACTTAAAAACAATAAAAAACAATTAATGCACCTAAAGCGAACAAAATAAGAAACAAATAACAATAATGAAAATATTGGCAGAAGATATTTTAAAGATTCATGAAGTATAATTGATACTTAGAGATATAAATTATGTCAAGCCTAAGATATTAGCCTATAGACAAAACAAGCTCTTGGGTCCTAAGTTCCTTCATTTTTGGATAAGCACTATATGAAAGAAAACTTATCCCTAATCACGCAATAATCTAGAACAATCTCTCTAGATTTAGTTGTACGATAGCATTAAAAACTAGGAAATGACTAAACTAAACCATAATTATACAAGCTCAGACTACGTAACTTAGAGAAT